>APFE030340105.1:333295-431866 GCA_000404065.3 Pinus taeda
CAACAAAAACTACTTGATGAACCTGTTGTACAGTTGAGGCAAATCCTCATAATGCACAATTTCATTGTTTTGCATATACCGAAATCTATTATTATAACAAATTGGTTACATGCATCCGAATGGTTAAGTTTAATGGGGGATTGTTGTAATAAAACTTTTTGTTTCGGAATGTGATGCTTTTAGGGACATAAGAGATGGTTATGGCAATATATTAGCAATGATTTATTGGAATTATCTTTTTAGCGAGGGGACTATTAGGAGGATGGGTCAACTCATCATCAATTTGAATAAGAAAATGATTTTATTGCAAAAGGCGAAAATCATGGAGGTTGGTTGTCCCATAGGATATTTTTAATCTCATGGACATTAAATTCTCATTCATTCGTTCATAATTTAACCATATTATAACTATGTTCCACTGTGTTAATTCTAATTAGAACATGAGTTATGTATATTTTTAAGTGATAATATTTCGTATGGTAAAATGAGCCATAGGTTCAATAAATCATTGGTTTGATATTAAATGGGGCCTACAGACTATGAGCATATTGTGAAAATTGTGAGGGACTGAACACAAACCTATCATATGCTAAATATTATATGTTAAAGGTTTAACTAATGCGCCATAGTAGGTGGTGTTGAATTTGTAACAATGTTGAGAGCCTCTAAACTATGTTTGAAGCATTTATATTTGTAAACCAAGTATTTTTGGAGCTCATTTTTCTTGCAACAACTAAAGAAGTTTTAAATTGTGATTAATACCACTTCATGGTGGAAGAGACCTGGAGACGTAATCCACACTATATGAACTCTGCTATCAATTGGTTTTTGTGCTTATTTTATTCTCTTCTTGATTTTTCATTTTTTGTGCAAATTCTTTTAGGTCCTTTAAATCTTGTTTTAAAGTAAATGATCATATTTTAAGCTAGTTAAAAGTAATCATTCATAGTTAAACAATTTTGTAAACCAAGTTATTTAACAACCCCATATCACTCAAGTTCTTTGATTCCACCTACTATACCTTTATTTACAAGGAGAAAAGAAACAAGATTTATGCAATAAATTGGAAGTGCATCTTCTTGGGGTATTCAAATACCACCAAGGGTTATCATCTTTATGATAAAGTAAACATAAGGCTTATATTTCAATAGAGGTAAATTTTCTTAATTGCTTAAAGATTAACAATATTGTTGAGTGGTAACTTGATCATTTTGATAGATTCACTCATGTTAATACATATCATGAATTTTATAATTATATTCCACATCTTGAAAGGGGGATTGCTATCTTGGATAAATATTTGAATATCCTTCTAAAGCACCAAATATCCCCTATGAAGCTCCATCCAATTCATAGTATTACCAATACCCTTTGAGTGATGTGATTGAGAGGATTGAAAGGAAAAACCTTGATGAAACCATATATCAATTAGTTTATAAACTTGAACCATATTAGAAAGTTCCCCCAAATGGATCATCAAAAAACATGAAAGTTTCTCATCTCGATGAGGTTGGAAATATAATAACCAAAGGTTCCGTAAGACAAAATGGAGGTGTTATAGATGATTCTAATTTAATATATATAGATAATATGGATGTTTCATATGATTTTGAATTAAATTTATCTACTAAATTTGAACAAACTTCCTCTAATGAGGTTTCTTCTCATGATAGGTTGAAAGAAGCAACGCAAATGGAGAATGATGCTCTCATAAATAGTGGAACATGGAAGTTGGTGGACCCTCAAGTCATAACCAAACCAATTGGTTGCAAGTGGGTCTACAAGAACAAGTATAAATCATATGGATCACTTGAAAAGCACAAAGCAAGGCTCGTGGAAAAAGGATTTTCATAGAAAGAAGGTATTGATTATTTGGAGACTTTTTCTCCCACAAATGGGCCATCTTTCATACTTTCTCTTCTTTGGAAACTCAAAGTGGAAAAAATGTTAACAAAATGGATGGGAATACCACTTTCCAGAATGGATACTTGAAAAAGAATGTCTTTATGTCTCAACTAGAAGGTTATGTTGTGAATGGACAAGCATAAAAAGTATGTAAACTCATCAAATCCTTATATGGCCTAAAACAAGCATCACAATCCTGGTATGAAAATTTAAATAAGAATCTTTTGAAATTTAATTTTGAACACTTTAATATTGATAATGAAACTTTTTTTCTCAAGAAAATTAGAAAAACGATGGTCTTGTAGTGTATGTATATGGTCTATTGATAATAGGGAACAATGAGAATTATATTTCATCCATAAAGAAAGAATTGAAAAAGGGATTTGACATGATAGATTTTGGACATATTCACTATTACTTAGGATGCATTGAAGTGACTCAACACCAAAAATGCATATTCATCTCCCAAAGGAAGCACATTGGAGAATTGTTTAATAGGTTTGGCAAGGTTGAATGCAATCCTCTTTCTACTCCAATGCAAAAAAATTTGAAGTTCACATCAAAATAAGGAAATGAATTTGAGGATGCAACCAAGGTACATGTAGCTTGTGGGAAGTCTTATCTACCTCACCACTACTAGACCCAATACTTTACTTGTTGTTGTTAATCTTTCCATATTTACGAAAAATACTTGTGAAGGACATTGGTCTACTAAAAAAGAGTTATGAAGTACATGAGAACTCAATACTTTAGACTAAAATATTAACAAGTGGATGCCTTCAACATGATTAGATATTATGATTGAAAATTTTATGGAGGAAAAAAACTTGAGTGTTAACTTTAGGCTATCTCATGATTCTAGGATAAAAAACCATCTCTTGGAGGTCACAAAAACAACCAATTCTAGTATATTCCACAATAGTGGTAGAATATATGGCAAATAGAGAAGAAAGAAAGGAGATTGTTTGGCTTAGGAAAATACTTTAGGGTTTGTAGGAGAAATAATTTAAATATACTCCTCTTCTAGTTGAATATACATTTGCAATCAAATTTTCTAAATGTCCCATATTTCATGATTGAACCAAACGCATCAACCCAAAGTATCATTTTACTTGATACCATGTAGATTCCAAGACTATTCATTAAATACATCATTCCTCAAAAGAATAAAAGAAAAAATATTCACCAAAGCACTTGGAAGAGAAAAGTTTGAAAATTTTAGAATGATGTTTGGGCTCACAAACACCCCTTCAGCTTAAGAGGGGAATTTTCAAGTCCAATAGGGGCTTGAACTACACTACTTCTATCTTCAATAGATACTTGACTCTACAACATCATTATCTTCAAAAGGGAGTTGAATTAAATCATCATTACCTTCACTTGGCAATTGAATTACACCATTATTACCATCACCGAGGATTAAAACTCCACCATTGTTACCTTTAACATTTGGATGAATCTTGAAAGCATGTTCAACGACATTGTTATTTGGACAAGGGTGATAATGTGCATGTAGAAATAAATTTTTATGTTGAGTTATGCATATAAAATCACAAATTACTATAAAATGAAGCAACATATTATGGTGAGACATTTTAAATAAAAAAATTTGATTTATGCTAAATTTTAATAAAGGTAGAGGAGGTAGTAAGATATTAACTTCCAACTCAAATTCCAAATTTAGATAATACTCTTTATAAACATAAATTGAGATTTGGTAGGAGATGAGATGCATGAGGGAGGAAGCAATGGGGGTCAACAAACAATAGGATTTGATGGTGTTGTCAGGTCATTTTGTTTCTTGAGCTGCATGTAGCAGGGTGGTGCTCTAACATTCCTCCCTAGCTAGTGAAGTGGCTCGGGTCCATGAATTTTATATTTAGTGGTTTGGAGGACTTTGGAGGGTATTAAAGATTTTTTTTAGTTTTTAATTTCATATTTGTGTAGATGTTATCTTGGCTTTGCTAGTGATTAGAGCCCTTAGCAATTGGTTTTCTTGGGTTCTGAGGATATACTTAGAGCTAATTTGGCACCTAGATGGATGGATTGCATGGAAAAACATGTAGATTTTGAGCCGAATGTTTCTAGGGAAGTGTTAATATGGACAACTACCTCAAAAATTTAGGCAAGGGGAGGTGGGGATAGAAGTATTGGATTCCATCTTAGGACCGTTAACCCTTTCTCTTTTCTGGTCCTATAGCTTCATCATTAGTTGGAGATCCTCATTTGCACTCAAATCCCCCTGTAGTTTGAGGTTCCTTTTTTTCTTTGTAGAACCCTAAACACCTAGAAATGGGTTTGGAAAAAAACCCACTTGTTATTTCTTGGGACCATGTTTTCCTAGCTTTGTTGGCTCCCTAGTTTATCTCTCCCACCCTAACCATTGCTTCGGTAGCTCCAAAGTTTCAAGGTTTTCCTTTTTTTTGGTTGGGACTTTCGTAGACAATAATGGGGGAGTCAAGGGTTTTGATATACAACTCCTCTTAACTAGTACTCCTATAGGTAGGGATTTCTCTACAAGTGAAGTTTTTCATTACTTTGTTAACATTTTACTTCAAGGTTTTCTCAACGATTGAGGTGAGGTTCATCAAGCACATGCTCTTGGAGGTGACAAGGATTTGGAAAAGGGATAACTGGGAGGATAAGCTTGTGTCATGAAAACCTCAGAGAAAATGGTTTCTGATGAAAAGTGAAAAAATGAGATGGTTTTGAAGAACAAAAAATCTAAGTCAAAGCTAAATATCATTCTTGGAGTCGATGTTCTATGGAGAAGGCAACCAATTTAGGCGAAAAATATTTGGTGAATGATTGAGAGGTCGGAAGTTAAATTTTTGAATCATAAGAGTTGGGGTAGAGGAGAACGTTAACCTAATTATGACAAACCCTCCCATAATTACATTACTAGCTTGTGGGTGGATACAACTCAGTATTGGATCTCATGAGGAGGAAATATTAGTTTTAGAGAGGGTATGGAAAATCAAATCCACTCTAGTTCTCTTCAATTTTTGGACCCCTTTATTTGATGCTAGTAGGGAACTGTTGGACATTGTTCCAATATGGGTTCATCTCCCGGGCTTACCCTCAAATTAATGGGATGGAAATATCTTTGTGGATATTCGAAATAATTTGGGTACATACTTGGAACATGATTCTTCTTATCTTCACTCCAGTGATATGTTAATGGGATGGGTTTTGGTGGATATTGATCTATGAACAAGCCCGTTACCGGGAATAGTGTCCACTCGAAGCTGCTATTCCCACTGAGACCAATAGCTATCTTAGAAACAAACAAGTAAAGACTACTTTCACTTTCCTTTATGAAAATAGACAAGAGTGGAACAAAGGACACCAACCTTAGTCTTGCCTTGGTTTCCTTGCTTCATTCCTCTCCTTCCTAATAGAACTTTGCCACTTCTTCTTCGTCTGCCCAAATTCAAAGAGCACCTGTGGAATCAAAGCAACATACTACTATCGAAGAACAGAGATCTATATTCATAAATAACACAGGACTAGATATGTGTTAACCATACAAATGCATATATAATCAAACATACAAGAATATGGAGGAAAACTTGAATAGCTTTATTAATATCAAGAAAATCAAGAAGATTACAACCAATAGTTCTGACCCAGCATCATCCTCCAGCAAGAAATCCCTTCTTGACCTCAAGTAAAGCTTAGATCACCCAACATTATGAAGTTTCACCAGAAAACCAACAGCACTTCTCTACAAGATACAAGATTCCAGTCTCTCGATCTTTGTGATGAGGGATCCATATATAGATGATTATAGGGGGGTGAGTCATCTTCTGGGGCCTTGATTAGTGTCCTCTCTCTGATAGTTCTTGATTACACTTGGAGACTGATGATCTCTTACTCATCCTTGGTAAAAAACAGAGAGGTAAGTGTTAGAGGGGAAGTTTCTAGAAGATTCCATGATCTTCCACCTCGCAAACTGTCTCTGCCATTTGTCCATTCTCGCCCATCACACCCTACAGAGGGGCCATTCAGTATGCATTTCACCCTTTACACTAGGAAGGTGATATGCATCGCACCCTCTACACTGGGTATTCAGTATGGTCCATTTTTGACCATTTCTGAGCAGTTTTTAGTGGAGAACTTCTGGGAGATGATGTAATCAGTTGACCTTGTTCCTTTAGGTAGTGAAGCAACACTTTTAAGGACTTAGGAGACCTCAGTCTATGGAAATTTATGATTGGGGTTGCAGTGCCCAAAAATATCTATAACATTTGCCCCCTAAAGCATGAGGTCATTAATCTTTTGATGTCGGGTGAAATGCTTTACCATGAGGTCATTAATCTTTTCCATGATTTTATTTTATTTTATTTTATATATTTTTTGCATAAAATAAATTATAAATTATTAATAATAATATTAACAATATTAACAATATTAAATTAATTTGGACCTGGGTCCTTTAGTCAGATTTAGTCTTTAAATTAGCCGTTGGAATCTCTGCTCAAACTATTTAACATGCTACGTTGGATCTGTTTCTTCAACTTGTCCTGACGATGAACCACACTGGTTGGTTCAAAACGCGTTGACAAATGTTTGTCTGCATGTGATTTACGCCGAAGCTACTCTTTCGATCCGAAGTTTTTTCGAGCTGGGAGGCGACCTATAAAAAGATACAATACAATACATTATCTTGACAACATTTTTCATGATCTAGCTGAGGCGGGCATTCCCATGCTCAGATTTATAAATCCATTTTCATGTACATAGGATAGACAATCGTCTGTGTGGAAAACTAATGATTTGGACTCATCATCCTTTGATTTGGATGATCCTCTGTTCGGCAATGATGTACATTTGATGTATTTATATTCCTAAATATATCGCAACCTGGATGGATGAAACTAGATCCGGGGTCTTCAAAACTTGTTCAATCTTCCCTCTGAGTACAAGTCAATCCATGTGAAAAATGTTCTGGAGTTGAACATGGAAAGACATCGCCTGATTACCAGCCAATGATGTAAGTTGTTACCAGGTGCGAGAGGAATCACCAATAATGGCAATGACCCTCAAGGTACTATAGTACAATTCACGTGGTGTGAAAAAGGACTTCACGTCGAACACCACGCAAAATCTCTCAGTCGAAGGCCATTAATGTAAACATGTCGCCGAAAGTGAGAAACTTGCCATTGAGGCATGCAAGCTTCAAAGTACTAAAAGGGTTGTTCCTAGGTCGACTTCTTGGATAATGAGCTGATGTCAAAAAGAAGTGACCCATCATAGGAGGGCCTTAATGAATCCCACATCTACAACACGGAACCAACAAAATGATTTTGGAGGTGAAAATGATCTGATGATACAAGGTTTAGGGTGGCGGTCATGAAAAGAATGGAGCGTGAATGTATTGGAGTGGCTAAGACACAGGTGAATTCTCTGAATGACTTCTCTTGAACATATCAGTGACACTGACGATGGATTGGTAGCGTTAACCCCAAATATGGATGGTGTGACAGAACAATGGTGATATGACTAGTGAACAGAATAACCCAACCCAGATCAGATGTAGAGAGAAAGTGTCATGTTCAAGAGAGACTTGCTACCAATAAAGTTTTTTCAAGTTTTCCTCCCAATTTTCCCCAATCATTGCTGACCAGTACCTCTTTATTTTTGTCAAGCTTGAGGAGGATAACATATACTTGTTCTATAATCTGCCCTTCGAGTGAACCTGTCACTATATTTTAACGAGCCTAGCGACAGTGAAACTCGTTCTCATCCATTTGGACGAGTTTGTCGCTATTCGGTTTTAACGAGTTTAACGACAAAGATAACTCAGTCCTTTTCAATTTTAGGGAGTCTGAAAGGAATGGAAAGGAAACTCCAAAGATTCTTTTTCATCATATAATCCCTTAAGTCCGAAAAAGCGTAAAATAATACGAAAGGGATGGATGTTCGGTAATTTTAACAAGCCGAACAAGACAAGCGCTCAATCCTTTTGTGTAATAATCCCTCAAGTCCAAAAGGATTAAAATCTAGAGGAGGGATAGCACTTTCGATGACTTTAACGAGCCGAAGAGGCTAATTGCTTGGCAATTTTTTCATATTTTACGAGTCAGTTGAAAAGAGCTTAAAGGAGACTCATTTTTCGAGGAACAAGTGATGATTTCGGGTAGCAGCTGATTCCAGGTAAGGTTTGGAATTTTCCAATCACAATAGTGTCATAAGGATGGCTAATAGAATCACTCTTCGCAGATGTTCCTTGAAAGGGTAGACAATCAAATGGAGGTGAATGATTGGCTAAAAAACAGAGTGGAGGTGATGATGAGAACACGACCAAGGCTCAAAAGCTTATGATAATGCATTCACAATGGTTATTTACCAGAAAATTGGTTCATTTTTTAATGAGCTTAAACTTTGGGGGAAACATTTGCTCATTGCTTATGTTTATTTTTTTTAACGAGCTTGAATTCCGCGTTAAAACTGCTCGCGGC
The DNA here is from genome assembly GCA_000404065.3 of Pinus taeda. Classification (NCBI taxonomy): domain Eukaryota; kingdom Viridiplantae; phylum Streptophyta; class Pinopsida; order Pinales; family Pinaceae; genus Pinus; species Pinus taeda. The sequence goes on from APFE030340105.1 coordinate 341,665, forward strand.
GGGTTTATTTTTGAACGAGCTTGAACCCTGAGGTAACACTACTCACCATTCATATAATAAGGATGTCTCATCTAAGATGCCATTTTTTATGGGGCTTGCACCTTTTGAATATTTTCCCCATATCCTTTCTTTATGCAAGCTAGGAAATGACAACCTTATGAGTTTAAAGGGTTAGAGGACCTACAAATTTAAAAAATAAATGGTCGCTCTTCGCTTGCATGTGAAAAGGTTTGCATGCCCCGAGGTATAGCGAAACATTCCCAGGTTACCATGAGAGCTCTCCATCTGCATCACAGACAAAATGCTTCCTTGGCGATGTCTACCAAAATAGACAAAGGTGAGTGGCGCAATTGCCTCCACTCACACAACTTTGACGAAGATATCTTATTCCAGTTTAATCCCATTTTCCTAGACGGATAGGTGTGTCAAACTAGTCATATATCCTCCACAGAAACTTACTCTATACCCAAGGTTTTCCTGCCAAAACAAACTAGGGTGCATGCCCCCTGGGTTTCTGTCATATCCTCCTGAATCACTCGCACTCATCAGGTGGACGGACTGGAGATCGATGAGGCATTCCTTACATGAAAAGACCATTTAGGGATGGCATTTGACTATTTGCTATGTGTGAACTGGGGAATGATAGTTGGTCTACGAGCTTGACCCTTTTTCCTTTGTTCGGAAAACACATTACTCTAAAGAGTGAGGAGACAATGGCTCCCATGCAATAAATATAGTCATGCCCAAGGAGTAGATTATAATCTAGGGGTCCATGGACTACCATCATGTTCATGTGAATGGTTTTCCTTCTAAAAGTAATGGGCACATTTGGAAGGATCCCTAATGTTTGACTGGTTCCTTTGTCAAAACCTGTCAAATTTCTCATTTCAGGCAAAAGTGATGGCGAACCAAGCACTTTCCAAGCAGTTGAGGAAAGGATACTCACAGAAGCCCCTTCATCTATGATGGCATCAGCCATGACCATTCTGTAAGCTTGTACAATGATTTGGAATGGTACAGTAGCTGGTAAACGGGGTCTGCCTAGTAGATTCCAATTGAAGGAAACGACTAGGTTGCTTGGAGGTGGGACCGAATAGACGGCCGTATATGACTCTGATGAACTTCCTTCCTATGGTAAAGGAATGGGTAGACTGCCCCCAAGTTCATCGGAGTCTATTTTTATGAAAAGAATTTGAACGGTGTCATTCTCTTTCTCTTTGGTGACGGTATCATTCGAAGATGAACATTCTGAAGGCAAGACCGGGTCAACTACCGTCTTGACCTTTTGACTTTCGTTTGGTATGGATTCAAAGGGTTCATTTTCAATGATAGACGTTTCGGCCGACCACCATGGCGTGCTAGTCAGATTTTCAACCAGTGTTGGACTTAGTAAGAGTTTCTTATATCCAGGAGGGAGTCGTAGTAGTGAAGCAGGAAGGTCATCCAAAACTCTTTTAGGTTCATCTAGGAAGGGACAATGGTGGACGGCATGATCGCCTTCACACAATTTACAAGGAAATTTGTGATTCCTTTTCTGTCCAGATACTTGACTTTCACTAGTTGATGGTGTTCTTTCAACATGATCATCAATAGTTGACGACACCAGATTGTGAAAACGAGGAGACCATTCCCTTAAGATCCGAGGGATGCAAGGACAATCTCGGTGATAGTGGTCTCCATTGCAAATGACACATGGAGATTTATGTTTAGACAGTGCGGTGTGAGGATTTTGGCTAGACGATGCTTGATTGCCCCCTTTTACTTTTGGTTCCTTCTTCTTCTTTTCTTTTTTCTCTTTCTACTTCTTATTCTTCTCAATTACTTGATCTTTAGCCTTGCCAGCTTCATCAAGTGAAGAGGAAGGAGGAGAGGGAGAAACAGACGAAGTAGAAGGTTGGGGGGAAACTCTAGTATCATATAGTTGTTGACTTGACTATTCAGGAATTAGGGTATTCTGAACGATAGAGGTAGAGAAGAGCCATACGAGCAAACCAATCATCAACCCTGGAAGTGATAATGTGGCCATATGGGGTGCATCAACATCTCCCCAAGAGGAGAAAGGACTAGGATTTCCTCCAAGGGGAAATCCTTGGTTGGTAGACTCAATTTTTCTCAACCTAAAGACCAACAAGGGAATTTGTGATGTTATTCCGATTAAAATAAATTTTAGACGCTTTGACACAACTTTTTTTTTCAATTTTTAAGAGTCGAGAAAAAACAAAAGATGACTCTAGTCACCTTCGATTTTTAATGAGCCTGAAGTGACAAGTGCTCAGATGGACCTTTTCCTTTAAGGAGTCTGAAAAGGAACAAAAGGGACTTCTCTGGAAATCTAGGCAGAGGGGATTACCAAACCAATCCCAAAACTGCACAATACTTTTTACGGTACGCAGTCAATCTTCCCAAATGTTGTGTTCAGTGCATTGCGATCGATAGGGTGGTAGACATGTCTTCCTAAGGATAAAGGATGCAGCCTATTGTGGTTTCCCAATATATACTCGACGATACGTGGGAGCACAAGTCCGTACTAGCACTTGCCATCTCAGAGTGGAGGAATCACCCAACCAACAATGAAAACAACAGTTACCGGGTTTTACAATGCCGGAATACGTCTCTAGCCTAGACTTCTAGATGTTATGCGTTAGGTTCCAAAGCATTTTTAGATACATTAAATTTATTTAATAGTTGATCTTCTTTAAAAACTTTCCTTTCAAGTTCACCACGTGATGTTTATACAATTCCTAAAATGCAGTCTAAGATGATAAACAATTTTTTAATCTTATTTTGGCAATGAAAATCCTAGCTACTAAGGAAATAAAGTTGAGAGTCTTTCAACAAAGAGCACAGAGCACACACTAAATGCACTGTCCTAAATCAAACCAAGAAGTATAAATGCAAATGTACATGCATGTATTTGTTTTTATCCTTCTTAATGTATAAATGATGATAAGAAAGAAAAGTGCAAATCTAAATTATTTTCAAAGCGACAATACTTAACAAATTTCTTTTCAAAATGAAGTGAAGATAAGGGCAACACTTTGCGATTTCGAAATGAAAACTATTTTTCGAAACTTTAAAAACTACTAATTCAAATCATATACAAGAGTAACAGTACAATCGACTATCAAGAACAATGGGATTCTCTTTTATAACTGAAAACGACACTTACGACACTTTCAGATTAAGAAACGACAGTTCGACTACACTACTTCTTTGCAAAAGAGAACTGAAAATGGCGCACAATACATAAAAACACTTACAGTTCTTTGCACAATAAAGGCAGAATGATGGAAGAGAAGGGGGTTTTCACAGATATATACTGACCACAGACAACAAAAATCCTAAATAGAACTGAAAATAGTGAAGAAAAACCAAAGTCTGAAGGTAAAGTTAACCTTCCCCGACCATCGCACCTGTCACACAGGGAAATTAGTATGCAGCGCAACTACTGCACATGAGAAGTGCGATGCATGCAGATTGCCTTGAAGGGATGGTGCGATGGTACCCATGCGAGACTTTTAACCAGTTTTTTCTCACAATTTGCAATTCAGTTCAGGGATTTAGGCTAAGTAAGTGATGTGCAGTAAATGTAAATCACAGGGATTGATCTAGGGAGGTTACTAGAGCCACCACTTAGGGCAATTAGAACGTTTGCATATCGATTGCTTAATTTATAAACAAAACCTGGAGATAGAATGAAGCAGCATTGATCTACTTTGCATTTATATAACAAATGTAGTTAGAAGGCTAGCTGGCTTGACTTTAGGCTCCATCTGTAAGTTTATAAAACAAACAAAGATAGACTAACAAACAATCTATTTGCTCCCCAATGGAGTCGCCATTTTGTTACCGGGAATAGTGTCCACTCGGAGCTACTATTCCCACTAAGACTGGTAACTATCTTAGAAACAAACAAGTAAAGACTACTTTCTCTTTCCTTTATGAAAATAGACAAGAGTGGAACAAAGGAAACCAACCTTAGTCCTACGCTTGGTTTACTTGCTTGATTCCTCTCATGCCTGATAGATTTTTCCACTCTTCTTCATTTGCCCAGCTTCAAAGAGCACCTGTGGAATCAAAGCAACATACTACTATCGAAGAACAAAGATCTATATTCATAAATAACACAGGACCAAATATGTGTTAACCATACAAATGCATATATAGTCAAACATACAAGAATATGGAGGAAAACTTGAATAGCTTTATTAATATCAAGAAAAGAAAGAGGATTACAACCAATAGTTCTAACCCAGCATCGTCCTCCAGCAAGAAAGCCCTTCTTCACCTCAAGTAAAGCTTAGATCACCCAACACTATGAAGTTTCACTAGAAAACCAACAACACTTCTCTACAAGATACAAGATTCCAGCCTCTGGATCTCTGTGATGAGGGATCCATATATAGATGATTGTAGGGGGGTGAGTCATCTTCTGGGATCTTCATTAGTGTCCTCTCTCTAATATTTCTTGATTATACTTGGAGACTAATGATATCTTACTCATCCCTGGTCGAAAACAGAGAGGCAAGTGTCAGAGGGGAAGTTTTTGGAAGATTCCATGATCTTCCACCTCACAAATTGTCTCTTCCATTTGTCCATTCTCGCCCATCGCATCCTACAGTGGGGCCATTCAGTATGCATCGCACCCTTTACACTAGGAAGGTGATATGCATCGCACCCTCTGCATTGGTTATTCATTATGGTCCAGTTTTGACCATTTTTGAGCAGTTTTTAGTGGAGAACTTCTAGGAGATCATGTAATCAGCTAACCTTGTTCCTTTAGGTAGTGAAGCAACACTTTTAGGGACTTAGGAGCCCTCAGTTTATGGACATTTATGATTGGGGTTGCAGTGTCTGTAACAAAGCCTCTCAAATAATTTTGATATTGGAAAAGAGGAGGAGAGGCTACAGATTCTAGATTATTAAGGTGTCCTATTTGGATGAAAAATGTGTCACAATTATGTCCATGTTGCAAAGGATTGTGACTTACCTTTGATGAATAATTCTCAGGCGGAACTATTCCTAAGTGAAAAAGGATAGTTGTGCTAGCCTATCTAGAGGTTAGAGAGGTAGTAAACGATATTATGTAGGAAGATCCAGATCATCATGAGATATTAAAGAATATTGCACCTCAATCTATGGTGATTCTATTGCGGTAGGATCCTTAGATTATGTAGGAAGACAAAAAATATATTAAGGAAGCTTATGAAGACTTCATTTGACAATTTCATTCGGTAATCTTGTTCCCTCCTCTGTTGGCTCTTTTATAAATGTTTCAATGTCCAAAGTTGGAAAATAATTGGTTAATATATTTGTGGTTCCTTCCATTTCATCATGTATGGTCACCCTCTTGTCCCCTTCTATGGTAAAATATTCGTGCCCACATGTTGCAGAGGGATATTCTTGTTTGTCAATATCTTTTTCTCAGGGGTTATTCTAATGAGGAAGTCAAGGGAGACATCCTATCCAACCTAATATTGTTCCTAATATTTCCCATTACTTAAGGGCTTGTTGTAGTGACTACAACCACCCTCCAAAATATTGTTTATTCTTTTTTTTGGAGCCTCCCTTATAAACTACATCAACTCATCTCGCACTGACTCAGGTGCTTGTGCTTTGATTCATAATCGTCCTTTTCATTATGGATTGCGTTTTCTTACCTGGTTTACTATCTAACCAACAAACCAATATCTTAACTTGGTCTTTACCCAATTCCAGGATTTCCTTAGTGAATTGTGCAATCCTTGAGGGCAACCAACCTTACTCTCGATATTTTTGCAGTCTATGCTGATAATGAGCCTTCAGCTCCAAAATTGCGCAAACATGACTAGTAGACATCCTTGAGTTGGGAAATTACATAGAACATAAGAGGCATCCTAGAGACACTCAGCCCAGAAATTATGCAGGACCTCACTGTAGTTAGAAATTGTGTTGTGCATAAGCCGAAGAGTCATTGATTCCTTTCCAAAACTATGCCATCTTTCTGGGAAATGCATGGCAGGTTTTCCACCCATAAAATAAAGAAAACTAAAGGGAAAGAAGCATCCTTAGGAAGTATGGATCTATTGTTAGTTTCCTAAAGGTGGCACATTGTTATCTTTAGAAGTTTCTACCAACTATTTCTTTTGTCCTTGATCTCAGGCATACGCGTCATAAATTCCAATAGGCTTAATTCTATGTAATGGATGCCTCTGGAGATCATTTATACATTCGATCATCAATCTCCAGCATTCTTGAGGAGATCAAGGAACCTTCATAGCATTTTCGTCACTTTTCCGAGTTATTTTTTCTTTTATTGGCCTTTACCACTTTTTTTTATGCTTTTTGTTATTTATCCTGTGAGAGTGGTTTTTCACTTGTTTATTCGAACAACCGCTAGCCTTTTAACTTGTTTTATCATGTAGAATTGTTTTTTCAAGTTATAGGTTTCCTTTCCCAAGTGTCACATGATTTTTTCCATTTTTTCTCCAACGGTTGTTGTTGTGGCAACTCTCTTCACATGCTTCATTTTAATTCAACTTAATCAATTGTTGCACTTGTTTTACATGCATGCATCAACACTTAGTCAGAAATGCACCCAACATCATATCATCCTTCAAATATTCTTGATTTTCAAACTCCCCATGGACAAACTTGGGCTCCCCCTGCCCAGATCTCAAAATTCCCTACATGCACTACATAATCTAAGAGCTCAAGGCCTATGCCTTGGTTTCTAGGATTGCGCTGAACCTATCCTAGCCTGGCTACAACTGCGCACTCTGTAGTTATAGGAGCTAGTCTCCTAGCTTGGCCATTGAGATTGCATTATGTGTAGTCTCTTCTAAGCCCAGGGCCAAACTGAACTGCGCATCGCACAGTTTCAGTCATCAAGCTTCCACATTGACTATTGGGACTAGGCAGTGTGCAATTCCCATAGTCAATTAGCCACACTTGTTATTCGAAATTGTGTAGTTCCTCTCATACGATGTGCTAAGTGCTTCTTGATCATGTTGCGAAGTGAGATTTGTAAGAGCCTATGTTTTATTTCCATGAGTGTCCTTTCTTCCCCATAGGTATTACACTCATGAAACACTTCTCTCTAGCAGACATTGTACCATGGCACCAAAGAAATATCCTTCAAGAGAGACCATCGAAAGCAGTATTGAGGAATCATTTGAGAAAGCAATAATTTACTTGCCAACATATGTGAACACTCAACTGCTCATAGAAAAGGAGTCAACACTAAAATGGAAGTAAGTCTAGCAGCAATACCAGAAGGCAAAAATCTAGTACAAGATCAGGGAAAGAGGAATTTGCTAACATAATAGAGGGAGAACAAAGTTTCAAGGTAAAAGAGGATTCAATATTCATGTAGGAAAATTTGGAAATAGAATAAAAAGGAAGTAGAGGACACAGACAGCAGAGTAGAGGAAGAGAGAAAAGAAGAGCTTGCAGGTAGCATAACTAAGATCACAACAAGAATAACAACAATTGAAGGAAGGAAAGGATTTGAGGAGGGATTTGAGGATGAAGCAATAGGAAGTGAAGAAGAAGAAAGGAAGAAGAACAAATGCAAGGCGCAATGACAGAGAAAACATCGGAAGTACATGTTGATGAGTCGGAAAAAACAATAGCTGAGGAAAATAATGAACAGCTATAGGTTCCCTCACCAATGCTAAACACAAGAACAAAGCCCAACCAGAGATTGATGAGTACATGGAACAACTAAGATGAGAGGTCATTAGGGAGGAATTCGAGTTGAGCACACATAACATGAAGAATTACATTGGTGGTCTCGTCACGGTAAACACCATGTTGTACGTGCTTCAAAACAAGTTGGACATATGTTCCAAGACCATATACCCATATGTTATGGAGGAAATAGTTTTCTATCAAAAAGAATCTATCAAACAATTTGGGGACATCATCATGTAGCACCAAGATTGGCATCAATACGTGTCTGAGAAGAACCAAGTGGAGGTTGTTGAGTTAGTATTTCCTCAAACTTCAGAATCATAGTGCTTTATCTTTTTAGGATGTCTATAGCCTATTTTGTCTTACATGGGTACATGTGGAAAATGTAATATTATTTGTAAATATGTTGTAAGTGAAATTCCAAGTGTCATTAGTGGAATGTGAAAGGTCACCATGTTAATTAATGAGTTACTTGTAAGGAATTTGAAGATTCATGAGGGTAGTCAAATAGTCACCAAGGGGAATGTCAAGGGTCACCCAACCCTTTGTTATAAATATAAGCTCATAACTCATAGAGTAGGCTTCTGGGAGCCAATATTTTGGCTAGGCTTAGGCATAGAAATGGCTTGGGAGTATTGTGACGATCCTTGGGGTCTCCACAACATAAAGAGAGTATACTTCTTTGGAGGAGGAGGTGTTCTTGATTGTAATGTTCCACTATTGGGGCTAGTGGCTATCAATGGTGTATGTATGAATGTAACTTTCACTTATAATAATAATAATAGAGCCAACACTATTTCATGTAGTTATTGTAGTTGGACTATTCCCTTGGTTTTTTTAGCAGTGTATGTTGTTTAACTTATCCATTTTCTTATGAACTACTTTCTATGCAATTGTATGAATCTTGTTGAATGTGTGTTGCTAAATTAACCAATCACCTTTTTTTGTGGACTATTTTTCATTTTAGCTTGGGATGTCATTCCGCTCATGTGTTCCTATAAGGCGGTGTACTCTTACAGGCTTCTAAGGGGCACACTTCCTTTTCCCCTCCATGTGTTAGAACCCCCATGCATCTCACTTGACTCGCTGCAAGGTCACAAACTTTATTTGGCCCAAATTTATCATACTTACCTCTGCGTGCTAATTTGGTCAAGGCACTACATTACCACCCGTTGTTGGGACTCCTACCCCAAATAGTTTGAGGTCTATTTGGGACTTCTTACCAACAATATCCCTTGAATGTTAATAAGTCCAGCACCATCAACATTTATGGCACTAGAAGGAGAGCCAGATGACAAGTTGATCCTTGAAGTCTATTTTGAATTTCTGCACATCATTCATGACTTATATCTCAGTCACAACCTCGACATGTTTTTCACATGCTATTGATGTCGATGTGTCGGTGGTTGTTATAGATTACTTGTCCAGATACAAATTTGATGGTGAAAATGGAACACCTCCGTTAATTAACACAATTTCCTTTTTGGGCTTCCATGACAGGAATGATGTCCCCTCAAAGGAAATCATTTGTGTTTTATTCGCTTTCACATTCGAAGAGCACATCAAGCAATGGTGTCACACATTGCTCACAGCCTCTATACACTCTTTTGATCACATATTTAGAGAATTATGTTGTGTTTTCATTCTTTATTACTATAAAGAATTTAATAAAAAATTAAATTTCAAAAATCACCTGATGAATCTCTTGAGAATTTTCACGATCAATTTCTTCATTACTACTATGAATTTCCTGAAGATGAAGTTGACTAGAAATTTTTGGAAGGAAGATTTCAATATCTTGTTCACATTTTTTAGAATCCACATGAGTTAAAATATTTGAACCTCTCCCAACATACCTCGATTGTAGAGCTTCTACATCTGAGACAGAAATGGTTGTTGTTCCAAGTTTTCCTCCTTACACTTCTCATCAAAGAACTCTAGCTCCATGGGTCTAGGTGGGAGAAGTTTTTAACCCACTTGTTGAATTTTCACTATCTCCTCCTACCTTACCTGCTCTTCATTTCTAGGAAGATTTGGAGTGCAAGCTTGATGGTTGTCATGTGGTCTCATCTACTCAACCTCTGTCCACTAGTTCCTTTGATCCTCCATATTTTAGTGTGATGTGTTCATATGTTCCGGATTCCACACGTGATGTTCATGAGGATTAAGTTGTGGATGGAGTTTGTATTGAGAAACCAACCTACGCTATCATTTCTAATGAGTATGTGTGGGAGTCTGAACAAGAAGTTGTATTGAAGGATGACCTTTTTTTCACACCTCATCCTCTTTATCCTGGCATATTCTATGATTCTTCCATTTACGTACCCTCATGTGCAAATCCATCTCCAGATGTTTCCACTTTCGATCTTTCACAGAACACATAGGATGTGAGTCTGTCATATGATTGCAGAGAGGACAAATCTATCTTTCTAGATCCACTTGATCTATCATCTTTCATTTCTAGAAACCAAAAGGGTGAAGATTCTTGTTTTTCATCACCCCCTCCTTATGATTTGTCATATCATGAGGATTTCATTGTCCATCTCAAAAATTTTTATCGTGGTTTTTGTGATCCTTTCACTCACGATTCTAATTTACCTATTTTCGATCTTTCTAAGCCATTGGTCTTTGATGATCCACCTTCTGATGAAGTGGAAACTCCTCAAGTTGTCGAGGCAACATCAGCCTGAGTTGATGGTTATGTTAGGTTCTTGTAGCCTTGAGGTTAGTTACAATCCTAATAAGAAGTCTATTGAATCTTCCGAGGCTCCTCATCACTCTGAAAATTAATTCATTTCACATTTTTCGCACCATCCACCAAAATCACATGATCTTATTGCCCACGCATTGGAGGTGTCATACATAGAAATCATAGTTGTGAAATGAAAATTTTCCTCTTTCTTCATGGTTGCTCGTTTGTCAAGTTTCAAGGTGTGTACATGCTTGTCTTCTATGTGCAACGTGACAAAACACCATGATACATCTGTAGAGTGTCTTTCATGTTATTTCAACCTTTTCTTTTATGTGGATGCATTCAAGCTTCGAATGATTTGGTTTCCATTGTTTCATCTTTCTTTTCTGATAGTTTGATTGAATATATTTCTTGACAATCATGTTGTCACCTACATGGATCAACCAATTCATTGGTGGCTGCATTGCAAATATAACTTCACGTTAGTTGGCCCATGCTCTTCTTAGCATAGGAGTAGAAGTAGTGTTTTCTTTCTTGTTTTATTTTTTATTTTCTTACTCTTTGTTGCTTCATCTTGATTCTTTCCTATGCTTGTTTTCTTGTGCACCTATAGGAGTAGGTTCTACATGAAATCATGTTTGGCTTCTTGAGACAAGTAGGGTGAAATACAAGAGGAATTATATAGATATCAACACTTTATTATCTGTCTATTCCCTCTCCCTATGAAGATCTTTCATTTCTTATAATTTATGATACCTTGATGGAAAATGTGTTCCTTTCAGAGTGAGTCATGGTGAAATCACAATGTTTTCACTCTTAACTAGTACCACCTACTCTAATCAGTCTTCTATAGTCGATTAACCCTTATAAACTCAGTCAAGTAGAGTAAGGAGAGGGGGAAAACCTTAACAAGTATGCCAGAGGTATATATAAACATCCCTCTCTAAAGGGACAACCTCTTCTTCTCTCAATAAGGTAGGATCCCTTTTCCACCTCTAAAATAAATAAGTGCCTATGCACATTTTTTTGAAAAAATGAAATAAAAATAAATAAAATAGAGGCAAAAGAAGAGAAACACTTCCTACGTAGAGAGGTGAAGCAAGTAAATCCTCTGGTGTACTATACAAGCTCGCTGGCAATGGAGTAATGCTTGCGTTATTGAAGTGACTTTGTCAGGGTATTGTATAGGCCTACTGGTAGTGGAGCAACAACACAAATGAAACTAAAACTATGATAGTTTATATTACTTGTGCATCAATATACCTCTCATCCCCAATTGAAAAAAATCAATTGAATTGGCTTGGTATGTGTGCTTCCAATAAAGATAATGGTAGGGACTACATCTTTAAGTCAAGCTAGTGAAAAAGCTATGATAATCAAATAATAGAACAATACTTCCAAAAGGGTTAGACTCACTTTACACGAGACAAGGTCCATACAGAGAGCTGGATTTCTACTAGTGTGTCGCCAATGTTATAGCAGCTACAACCACCCTCTAAAATTTTTCCTATGCTTGCACTAACCCCGGTACTTGTGCTATGATTGAGCTTGATCCTTTGCATTATGGTTTTTTTTTCTTACTTTGTTTACTATCTAACCCACAAGTTGATCCCTTGACATGGTCTTCACCCGGTTCAAAGCTTGCCTTAGTGAACTGCACAATCCTTGAGGCCAGCCAACCTTGCTCTCGGGAATTGCTCAGTCCAAGATGATAGTGAGCCTTCAGCTCTAAAATTGCACATAACTGACTAGAAGCAAGCCTTGAGCTAGAAAATTATATAGAACACGAGAGGCAACCCATAGCCACTCAACCCAGATATTGCAGGACGTCACTGTCCTTAGAAACTACACAATGCATGAGCCAGAGAGTTACCCGGTCCTTCCAAGAACTGTGTAATCATTACAGGAAATGCATGGAAAGTTTCCCCTCTAGAAAAGAAATAAAACTAAAGGGAAATAAGCATCCCTAGGAAGTAGGGATCTATTGTTAGTTTCTTGAAGGTGACACATTGCTATCTTTTGAAGTTTTTGCCAAGTGTCACTTTTGTCCTTGATCTTAGTCATACGCGTAAAAAATTCCAATAGGCTCAATTCTATGTAATGTATGCATATGAATCTCATTTGTACATTTTATCATCAAGCTCTATCATTCCCGAGGAGATAAGGGAACCTTTCGTGTATTTTCATCGCTCTTCCGAGTGAGTTTTTTTTTGTTGACTTTTTCCACTTTTTCTATTGCTTTTTACTATTTCAATTGTGAGAGTGTTGTTTGACTTGTTTCTTTAAACAACTACTTTCATTTTGAATTTTTTTAACTTGTAGAAGTGTTGTTTCAAGTTATAGGTTGCCTTTCCCAAGTGTCACATGAGTTTTCATGTTTTTGCACCAACAGTCGTGCATGCATCAAAACTTAGTCATATCTGCACCTAGAATTACATCATCCTTTAGATCTACTTTATTTTCAAACTCCCCATGGGAAAATCTGCACTCCCTTTTCCCAGATGTCACGCTTCTTTTCATGCACTATGAAACATGGGGGCTCAAGGCCTCTACCTTGGCTTCTAGAATTACAGAGAGTCTCTCCTGGTCTGGCTCCAACTGTGCACTGCGTAGTTCTAGGAGCTAGTCTCCTATCTTGTCCATTGAGACTATGCAATGTGGAGTCCCTCCCAGGCCCTAGCATAAAGTAAAATGTGCATTTCGTAGTTCTAGTAATCATGCTTCCACACTAATAGCTGGGAGTGTGTAGTTACCATAGTCATTCAGTCACCCCTGTTAGTTGAAATTGTGCAATGCTTCTCATCATATGCCTTGATTTTTGCTCGATCATGTTGTGAATTTAAATTTGTAAGAGCTAATGTTTTCTTGCCATGAGTGTCCTTTATGTCCCACAGGTACCACACGTATTGAGCATTTCTATCCAACAGACATTGTACCATGGCACCAAACAAAGTTGCTTCAAGAGAGACCACTAAAAATATTATTGGGGAAGTAGTTGAGAAAGCGCCAGTTAACATTCCAATATATTCACACACTCAAGTCTCATAGAAAAGAAGTCAACACTAACATGGCAAAAAGTCCAATAGAAATAGTGGAAGGCAACAATCCAGTACAAGATCAGGGAAAGAGGAAGTTGCAGACATAATAGAAGGAGAACAAAGTTCCAGAGTAAAAGCACATTCAATCTTCATGCAGGAAACTTTGGCAGCAGAAGAAAAATGAAGCATATGAAACAAACAACAAAGTAGAGGAACAGTCAAAAGAAGAGCTTGCAAGTAGCAGAACTAAGATCGCAATAAACAGAACAACAACCCGAAGGAACGACAAGAGCTAAGGATGAAGCAACAAGAAGAAAAGAAGAAGTGGGAAGAAGAACAAGGAAAATGGACAATGGCAAAGAAAATAGCACCAATATAGGTTGATGAGCTAGAACAATCATCAGTTGAGGAAAGGAGTGAACATATACAAGTTTCCTCACCAATGCTAAACACAAGAACCAAGTCCAGCTAGAGATCAATGATTACATGGAGAAGCTAAGAGGAAAGGTCACTAGGGAATACTTGGAGTTGAGCACACATAACATGCAGAAGTGTATTCGTGGTCCTGTCATGGTAAAAACCATGTTGGACATGCTTGAGAATGAGTTCGACACAGGTTCCAAGACCATATACCTATATGCTATGGAGGCAAGAGTCCTCTATCAGAAAGACACCATCAAATAGTTTGGGGACATAATCATGCAATACTAATCTTGGCATCAATACATGACCGAGAAGCACCAAGTTGAGTTTTTTAAGTTGTCCTTTCCCTAAACTTTGGAATAATGTGGTTTTGTCTTTTTAAGTTGTCCCTAGCCTATTTTATCTTACACGGGTACATTTGGAAAATGTAATATTATTTGTAAATATGTTATAAGTGAAATTCCAAGTGTCAACAGTGGAATTTGAAAGGTCACTTTGTTATGTATTGATTTACTTGTAAGGAAGTTGAAGAGTCATGAGGATAGTCAAAGAGTCACAAAGGGGAATGTCAAGGGTCACCCCACCCTTTGTTATAAATAGAACTTCATAAATGATAGAAGAGGCTTTTGGGAGCCAAGCTTTGGGCTAGGCTTAGGCTTAGAAAATGTTTGGGTGTATTGTGACAAGCCTTGGCTTCTCCATAGTGTAGAGCGAGTATACTTCTTTGGACGAGCAAGTATTCTTGACTGTAATGTTCCACTATTGGGGCTAGTGTCTTTCAATGTTGTATGGATGGATGGAACTTTCACTTATAATAATAATAACAGAGCCAACACACATTCATGCATATGTTGTTATTGTAGTTGGACTATTATAGTTTCTTTAGTAATTCATGTTGTTTAGCTTACGTATTTTCTTATGAACTACTTCATATGAAATTGTATGAAGCTTGTTGAATGTGTGTTGTTGGATTGACACATTACTTTGGTTTGTGGACTATTCTACATTTCAGGTCGTGATCTCATTCCACTCATGTGTTCCATTAAGGTTGTGTACTATTACAAGATTCTAAGGGGCACATTTCCTTTTCCCCTCCGTGTGTTGGAGCACCCATGCATCTCACTTGACTTCATTGCAAGGTCAAACACTTGCTTCAGCCCAAAGTTATCATACTTACCTCTGCGCGCTAACATAGTCAAGGCACTACATTAACACCCACTGTTGGGACTCCTACTCCAAATGGTCTAAGGTCTAGTTGTGACTTCTTACCAGAGAGTTCCCCTAAATCGTGGTGGTTCCAGCACCATCAAAAGGGCTCTTGAGGGGTTTGCAAAAATTATATTTATATAATTGAATCAACAAAGAAAGAGGAAGGAAATCACATTTGTTCATAGATCAAGAAAAACCTTGAATAGAACTTGCGATGGTTACACAACAGTCTATTGCCAATGCACTTAGAGGAGTGTTGGACCACATTATGGTTTCCCAATGAAAATTATCCCTTTCAATCGTAGATGATTAACATTTTCCACAAAAATACTTTCATTAAAGAGGATTTTTCAATTTTTTAGTCCAAACATTATTCTTTTATAGGAGACCATGGGTGATGGTGAAGTAGTTTCTAATTGTTTATCCTCCATGTTTGGAGGTTGGAATTTTTTCAATTTGATGTAAGAGGGAGATTAGGGGTACTAGATTTTGGATGGAACATCAGATGCATTAAAGTTTTAAAAAATTGTAGCGTAGACTCTGGACAAGGTCTGGAATTGTTTTTTAAATAATTAGGTACCTCCTCCTTGGTTTTAAATATTTATATCCCTTATCTGGAGAGGGTGGACTTTTGGAATAAGTTTTCTGCAAAATCCTTTTTGTTTTGTCAATCTATGATAATTGAATGGGGCCTCAATTTTACTCTGGGAGCTTTAGATGGTGGATTTGGAACCTATTAAGTCAAACCCACTTGGAGGAACAAATAGGTAGGTGAAGAAAGGATAGCCAAAAGACTTGACAGGTTTTTGGGTTCAGAAGACTTGTTGGAAATATATAATTACATTAGACAATGGGATGATTATGGAGGGGAATCTAATCACTCTCCAATCATCCTTGAACTGAAAGGAAATGAGTTCACAACAATCATCTATTTCAAATTGAACTTGAAATGGTTAAAATATAAGAGATTTTTTGATCGAGCCACAAGGCATTGCAAAACTTTTGACCCTTTGGTTGACATCTTAGCAGATAGAAAATTTGAAGAAAATCTTAAGCTTTAAAAAAATATCTCCATGGAATGGCTGGTTAAAAAAAAAAATTAGTAGCAAAGGAACTTGCTTCAATTGAGAAATATTTGCAACAAGTAACAAATGTTTCAAGGGAATCTTTTATTGAGATGAATCTTCTAGAGGAAACTTGGTCATATTGGAGATAAGAGGAAGTCACTACTCGAAGTTAGGGAAGTGACCTGGAGGTTGAAAATCATGAATCTTTTGACAGAAAGTGGTGATGAGAACATTAAGTTTTTTTAGGCCCGTGAAACGGGAAGAAAAATTAAAAACACTATCTAGAATCTTGTGGATTCTGAAGGGAGAACAACCTTATATTTTGAAAGTTTAGTGAACATGGGTAAAATCATTTTCATGACATTTTCAGAGGACAAGTAGGAATATTGATTGCAAAAGCTATTCAAGTTGCAAAATGCTTTCCTATATTTGTGGAAGAGGATGAAAACATTTCTCTTAGGGAAGAAATATTGATTGAAGAACCTAAAGAAATGCTAACTAGCATTAAAAAAGACAGGTTGTGGAATTTTTTCTTGGAATCTTTGAAATATTACGGTATTATTTTCCTAAGTTGGTAGATGAGTCTAGGAAGAATAGCAGGATGCTCACAATATTTAACTACAATTTCATTTCTCTTATACTAAAGGTGGTTAATGTTAGGATATTCTAACGCATAGGAAATAATTAAGTTGAACTTGGTCTAGTGTATAGTTAGGTGAAGTGTGTACCTTTAGTATGTACTTTTTGTAACTTACAATTCGATGGTCACAGTATGTTCTAGACATCACATGATCCAACGATTCATTCTCTCCTCCATATTAATGAGACTTCATCCATGGATTAACACCTGATGGTCCATGATATCTATTTAAAGAGCATGAAGGGTCATTTTTTAGGTCGTCGTTCATGAAAGAAGCTTATGTAAATTTTCTTTCTTCTACATTAATAAATTTCCTAATGTGGCCACATTGTCTTAGGCCATGGACTATTTCCCTTATTGACGGTTTTACCACGTCAAGAATATTGGTGCACTAATCTCTGATCTGTTTGTGAGTGGTGTCCTTTGGTGTTCTATCTTAGGAACTTACCTTGTAAATTCCTACATGGTATCAGAACATAATTCATGAGTTTGATACACACTCGGCTCGCATTGGGGGGGTATTGTTGGACATTGGATAAACCAATGCTCGTCATGTGTTTCGTGACATGGACTAACCACCTCTTGTGAATCCTTATCTATAGTGATGTGATCATTGACTAAAACCTGCGGGTTTTGGTCTAACGGCAATCGTGATTCCCAACAAGTGGTATCAAAGTTATTCAAGGGTTACATCCATTGCTAATCCAAATTTGAAGCCAGTACAACTGCATCTGACTATCATTTGCTACATCTATTGTTTCTGACCACTTTCAGGCCGAGACGAATACTCTATTATGTTAGGATAATTTGTTCCAGTGAGGAACCCCTTTTGTTTGACGCGAAAATGTTTCCGGTAGTCCTAGCTATGTGATTCTTAAGATCTTGAGGTATATAGTGTTTAAGTAGTAGTTATAGTTATTTATCTCTATATTTATCTCAGTTTATATTCCTCTATAAAACAAAAATATTTACCAGATCTATACCTTTCATTTATGCATATTCTCTTTTCCCCGCAACTCTACGCCATATGAGCAAACTAGAAACATAAAGAAAGTATTTTTTTCTTGCGTATGCTCTTTTGTGCAGCACCTTAGTGTGATCTCGGAAAATCAAAAACATTGAGAAAAATATTTATTTTCAGTCAAATCTAACCTTAAGACATAAGGCTTGGATTAATTTTGCTTGTTCATTTTTTGTTGTGTGTTTTTTTTGTTTTGTAGGCAAAAAAATGGTTTTTCAAGCATGCACTCAAATGCTTCAGTGAGCAAAAAAAAAAAAACACTTCCTCTTTTCTAAAAATTAATAACCTTTTAAACTAGTTCACTTGGTCCAAAGTTACTTTATAGAGGCCTTGGGTTCAAGTCTTTCTTTTTGTTGAGTTACTTTTTCAAAAAGCACATGTAACTTATGTTTTAAATTTAACATAAAGTGTTTTTACCAATTATAAAAAGTGAGTCACTTACAATTCTAAAGTCACTTTATATTTTATTTAAATTACAATTTAGTAGATAGTTCATAAAGTACCATTGGAAAAGTGACTTTCACTTATTTATAAAAGTGGGTCACATAGAGTAATTTCTTTTTTAAGTCAGCTAACTAGGTCAAGTTTGGAAGGGGGGGGGTTGATTTTTTATATAACATTATCATTCACTTCTCAACATTCATGTAGCTCATCGATATCTTCAACAACATTTCTTCAAAAATCCATAAATTCTTCATCTGAAAGGTATTTTCAGAGTCACTTTTTTTTAATCGGCCTATTTTTCGAGATATTTCCATTGAAATACATATTTTCATCATCTACAACTTTAGTTTTTATTAAAATAGAAATTCCATGCCTAATTATTCTTGACAACACCAACTACTTCCAATGGCTATCCTACATTGTGGATTTACTTAGCAGTAAAGGTCTTTATAGAATAGCCTCAAGCCAAGAGTCTAAACCTAAAGTTGAAGATAAGCAAGCCAAATGGGAAAATAAGAAAGATAAATCATGTGGGTTGATATGGATGTCTATTTCTCCATAACTTATATTCCATATCACGTAAATTGATACTGTTGATGAAGCAATGAAACAACTCAATAAAGTTTTTGGAATAAAAAATGAAATTAAAGCGCATCAACTTGAAAATAAGTTGCTTACATTAGACCCCAATCATTTTTCTTCCACTGAAGATTTTTTATCCAAGTTCAAGACCCTTAGACTTCTCTTAGAAGGCTTTAAGGTTAAGAAAGAAGATGGCAACCTTATCTATTCCATTCTTACCAAGTTAGGACCAACCTACTCTGTGTTTGTTTCCTTTTTCCATTCTACTAGAGAAGCCTTTATTTCTCAAGGACAAGACTACAATTCCCATTCTTTCGATGTCTTTTGTGATTCTTTAATAAGAGAGCAAGAAAAACTCTTACATATTGGTCTTCTTAATACTAGAAACTCTTCTAAGAAAGCCTTAGCAACCCAGAAATAACCAAGTTCAGAGAATCCTAAGAAGCAGCATCTTAAAACGAATTGTCCTAAACCAGATAAGGGTCCTAAGTAATTTCAGTCCCAAAATAAAAAATCAACTCAACAAAATGATAAGGAAAATAAAAACAAAGGTAAGAAGACTGATAGACATTGTGACTTTTATAATTGTGATGGCCACTTAGAATCCAAATTATTTAAGAAGATGGAAGCCTTGGAAGAAAACATGAAGAAGCATAACATCCATTTGGAGCACTCTTGGACTTCAACTTCATCTTCAGGAATATCACTTTCTACATGTGTTTGTCAAGCATATACGTCTAGTTATGTGCTAAAGGTATCTTCTTCTTCTCATTCTCATGAGTGGCTCATTGATTATGGAGCTTCTTATCCCATGGCCAAAAATAAAGCCATGTTTTCTTCTTTAAATGATTTTAACACCAAAAATATTTATGTTGGTGATGATAGATCTCTTAGTGTTGTAGGGCCTAGAACTATTCATCTAGACAATGGTCAATTTAATGATGTATTATGTGTTCCTACCTTAGACTACAACCTTATATCTGTATATCAAATAACTCATTTAGGTGAAGGTAAAACTATTGAATTTTCACCTCATGATGTTGTAAAAAAGGACCTAAGGGATCCTAGATAGATTTTAACTATTGGCATTGTTGATGATTCTACATGGTTGTATAATTTTAACAAATTTGGGTCATCAATTCTTCCCTCGGTATTTGTTGCAAATAATGATGAAGTGAGCAAGCTTTGGTATGAGCAATTTGGTCAATTAAACTATCGCTCCCTTCAAATCCTATGTAAAGAAACTATGTTGACAAATCTTCCTATGGTATCTTGCAGATATGGTGTTTGTTCCGATTGTGTATTCAGAAAACATCAGCAGGATAGTTTTGAAAAACGTGCCTCTTGGCATGCCTCAGACCCTTTATAGCTTGTGCATAATGATTTTTGTGGTCCACTTCCAATTGTTTCATTCTCTGACTGCAATTAATTCTTAACTTTCATTGATGATTTCTCCAAATGCACTTGGGTATACTTCTTCAAACTCGGGAGTAAAGTTTTTAACCTATTTGGTGGGCTCCAGTATTGCAGCAATAATGCTGCAACTCTTGGGACTCCCTTCTTTACTTTTATCAACCCGGTAGTTCGTAACAAACTTGGAAGCGACGATGCTGTATGTGTAGGTTTTAACCCTTTACAGAAATTACCTGCATAAAAATTTCTAAAAAAAGAAAATAAACAATGCGAGAGCATAACACATAAAACACATATGCACAGAGATTTTCCCCTAGATCCAAAAACTGGGACTGCCAGCTTGATTTTTCATTATGTTCCTTTCAATGTTACAATACATATTTATACATGTCGAAGCATCCAATACCATGGACCGAAAAACCATTGCGTCCAAAACCATGGACCGAAAACCATAGGTAGGGTTGCCCAACCTAATATAGGGTCCAAAAACAAATTTCCCAGGGCGCTGCCCCGGACACCGTAGAGGGGGCCTACCAGCCCCCCTCTAACCCCCCGGTTCACTACGTAGGTCCACAGGCTGTCACTTGATCAGCTGGCACAAGTCCACTAGGAGCTTAAGCCAACTTCTATGAGCTCTTAGAAGAAGCTTGTAACTGTGATGGATGAAAACTAACTCAAAAGAGGCTACTCTACTTGCAGAAAGAAACTAAAAGCTGAAAGGAAATGCAAACCCTAGTTTTACCGACTAACCCTACCGGTGCAAGAAAAGAGATGAAAGAATTGGAAATGGATGCAATTGACTTTTAGAAAGGTAAAATTCATGTGACTGAGCTACTTCTACAGTAAAATCTAGAAAAAAACATATTTTTGTGTTTTTGAGTAAGTTGGCAGAGTTATTATGCATGTGTTTTAAGTGTTTTTGATTGTGCAGAGGTTGATTGGTGAAATAAAATGGAATAGGCACTTGCAGGAGGTTGGGAAGGTGAGAAGAGGGCCTAAGGGGTCCCTAGCACCCTTCCAGAGAGTTTCACAGTGTTCGGATCTCAAGAAACTGCGTTCGTGAGCTTCTACAGGAAGTCTGCAAGGGTTCTACAGGATGTTCCAAAACGGAATTTTGGAGGGTTGATGGTGGAAGAAAGGTGGAGAAGTGGTAATGGAGGTTAGATGAGGGTGTGAAGAGGTCTAGGACCTGGTGAATGAGTCTGAGGAGTGATTAAGGTGATTGGGTTTGTTCAAAGATAGAAGAAGCAATGTTTGCACAAGAATGTAGAAATTAGGGCAAAGTGAGAAAATGTGGTAAATGAAAGGCAAGAATCTGAGTTAGAGGACAAAGCAGGTTGTATTGATGGAGTAAGGGTAGGCAAAGAGGTATCGCAGGTGCTTATCATGTTATTTTCCAAGCTGATCAAACAAAGACTAGGAAAACCAAAGATCTAGCTACTTTAACCTAATTTGACCTAAATAGTAGAAATCATGATGGACAGAAGTTTATTGGCAGAAAATCATGTAAGACAACTATGAAAACCAAGCAATAATGGATCTAAGCATGTAATCACAACTGGTACCAACTTTTGCAACTAAGAATCTAACATTAGCGATTGCATGAAGAAGCAAGAACAGTGTTTTTGTGGCAGCAAGCACACCTTGGTCTCAGCTCATGGTCCTGAGGAGGGAGAGGTGAGATCAATGGTTGCTTGATGGCCCTTTTTGAATATTTTTTCTGTTACCAACCTATTAAATCAACCTGAAACATGAAAATCTATTTCAATCGTCAAAAATGAACTAAGTAACCAAACAAGATTTTAATGTACTAGCAGAAATTATTCTATGAATACAGCAAAAACATATAACAGTACACAGAGGAGGTCCTGGCACATGGGCTGGGCCCAATCCTAAGAGCTGCAGGCTCCTAAGAAGAAGCTCAAAGCTGATGAAAAATGTAACTGATTTCCATTACTCGGAAAATAACCATGTCACAAAAATGTTTACAGCAAAAGCTCCAAAATGAGCTGAAAAACAGAGAAGCACTAAACTGTGAAATAAAAATGTTCCAAAAGTAACCTACGAAGGCTAGAAGTCTTCCTTCTTATGCACTACGAGGACCTCCAACAGCCCTCCTTAACTCGAGGGGCTCGGATGCTCAAACTACAAGTAATCAGTCACTTTACAAAAAGCTGCTCGGCTGCCCTTGGGAATCATCTTTGGTGGCCTGCTGAACTACGCACTAATGGTGGAGAATGCAAGGGAGGGGCCATTTAGTGAAGGAGACACCCTTCCTATGAATCCTCAGCCTTGTTTTCTTGTGTTTGGCTATCAACTGGATCATGAATGCTTGACCTTGGCCCAAAAGTTGTCCAAGAATCTGCAATAACCACGTATTAGACTTCATGGTCAAGTGACTATTCTCATTCATTCAATTAACATAAATATACTCAAAAGCATGCATCAACTATGAAGAATGGTGGATTAATTGAGAATAATAGGTAATAATGAGCCCAATAAGTTACCCTTTTTTGGGGCTCATTGTCACCCCCTGCTAAAAGGGTTGCTCATCCTCTGAGCAACTAATCCAGCTCATCATCTTTGATTGCCTTGACTGCCTCTCTAACATCCCAGGTTTCCAAGGTGATGTCTTCTTCTCGATCATGAAATCCTACTTTTCTCTCTACTTCCTCCCACTACCTATACTCCTCTTCTTCTTTGACCCCTTCCAATAGTCCTAAAAGAAAGGGAGGACTGAACTTTAGGCTGATCTAGTTGGCCTGCAGATTTTGAATTAACTATTTGTAGAGTGGTACTCTTGCCAAGGCCTCCCTCATCCTTGTTGGGGAGTGGTATTCTCTTATTTTCAAACTGTGGGGAAGCGTGTTCCACCTCCTTGTGCAAGCATGAACGCAGTTATCCCCCAACAGTCTTTCCATGTCCTCAAAGTGAGCAATGGCCTGAGCTTGTCATTCAATGCAATCTGGTAGGGCTTGAGGATTATTGGCCAGGTGTTAATGGGCATATATTAAGGCTGAGGGATCCTCTAGTTCTACTCTGATCATGGGTGGCTCGCTTAGCTCCCTGTCCATAATATCCTGAATCTCTACTTCCCTTTTTTCCTCATGATTTAACCACGAGGCCATGGCCATAAGTTGCACATCACCCAATGTAGCATTGGCGTCCCACAGATTCATGTTTGGAAGGGCCAAGTTGTGTAAATAGAATTCTGATAACTTGGCCTTATCTTCTTCTGAGCTATTATTGCACAAAGCTATGAATTGATGGTAATTTTGAAATGGAATGGTGCTCCTTCGGCCAATGTGTTAATCTGGAACTCCAACCATTGATCTTTAAGATATAAGGCATATGACTTGGCAAGCTGCCTACACCGCAAGGCTGCTACTGCCCAGCTAGCCATGCAGGCCAGTTGGGCTTCTTTCTCTTGTACCTGTTACTTTAGAAACTGTATTTCCTCTGCTGCTTGTGACTCCTTCTCCTGTAGCTGTTTTCTTAGCACCTCTACCTCAGCCTACAGCCTGTCCTCTCTCTACTATTCATTAGAGGTTTCTTTGTTTGTTGGAGGCCTTTCATGTTGCTGTTATTCTCCCAAAATGGGGTGCCTATCTTCCCTATGACTTCCCTGGAGCTGTCGCTGCTGTTTCAGCAGCTCATTCTCTTCCTGTATTTTATCCCTTTAACTTCTTTCCACATGCCTTACCATGGCCAATTCCTTTCTAGATTCCTTGAGTTTCTCTTCCAAGTGGTCTATGTCTGCCACACCCTTGGACTTGGCAATCCTCATCCGAGTGTAAGTCCTAACCCTTTCTTCTTCTAGTGCAAAGAAAAGTGGCACCACAAATTTATGGGGAATTATCTTCTCAACTTCTAACAGGTATAGTATGAGCCCAACCTAGGTTGGGGGCTTGGTTCCAGTATTTCCTTGGTCTCTTCTTCTCCCTGTGATGGTTTGGCCACCTTTTCCTCTAGTTTCTCAATCTCCCTTAGCTAAGCTAGAGTTTCCTATAGAGATGTCTCAGCTTCGTGTAGAGCTGTCTTTAAGTCCACTAGCTTAATTTTCTCTCTCCAGGCAGACATTTTTTGGGCTTCCTCGTTCATAGGGATGGACATCTTTGCAAGGGACTCTTCTTTTGGTTTAGGTGTTGTGTCCTTAATGACAATTGGTGCCTTTGATTGAGGTTGGGGTCTTCCCACTTTGATCTGTGTGCTCCTCCTTGCTTTAAAGTACATAGAGGTTTGCCCTTTTCTCTTCCCTTTTTGTTTTGGAGGTGTGCTTAAGGCAGCAAGCACTACTGCTGCCTCCCTTGCCAATATCTCAGGTGATTTCTTCTCTTGATGTTCTTTTCCTTGCTTCTTGTAGAAGTCCCTGTGTCAATTGTTTCTATCTGTGTCGTTGCTATTTCAAGATGTGCCTTTCCCTTTCGTTTCTATGCGCTGGATTTGGCTATGATAGCCTTCATTTGGGGTTTTTCATCCCTCCTTACTCTGCTTTTCATTCTCTTTTCCCACGGTGTTTGTACTGTTGTTTCCGCCTTTGTTTTAGGCTCAGCAATCTAACCCATTTCTCCTTTTTCATTCTGTTCTTGTTGTGCTTGAATGTCCTACGTTCCTCCATCATTGGTTTTCTCACCTTCTTCAGTGTGTTCCCCCTCCTCACTACTAGATGGGGTGATGTTTTCGGCCAAAATTCTGATATTCTTATCCCTAGACATGTTTCAGAAGGTTTCCCAAGATATGGGGACAGTGTAGGTGTGCAGGGCATCTTCCACTAATAGTTTGATGAGCCCATGATGGGCCAACTAATCCAGAATCCCTTCTTTTCTACCACATTCAATTAGTGACTGAGGAAGAAAATATGGAATGCTCAGTTTCATGGCTGGAGGTAAATCAATTCCGAGTCTTAGTTCACACAGCAACCTGAAATGATAACCATCGATGATGCTAAATCTTCCTTCACATGTATTGTACTTCTTGATTTGGATACTAACTTCACTCCAGAGAGGAGGAAAGCTGGTTCTCCTCACCCTGTTTTTGTCTTCTACAAGATGTTCCTCGGGCAGAAAGAATGCTTTCCTGGCAACTTGGCCCAATGACCTCTCTTCTTTGCTCCAAGGAAGCCCTAATGGTAGACCAGTAACTCAACTGACAAGCTTAGGGGTAAGTCTTAGGGTCAAATGCCTAAAACTAATTGTGGCATGTGTCTTTGATTGAGGTCTCAGGGACATTAAAAATTCCTCAGCTATCTCCTCATCATGACCCTGAATTTTGTCAAAGAAGGCCATCCAATTGGCTCGTGTGAAAAGGTCCACCACCTCAAGATGCTCGTGCAATTTGTTGGAGTCTGAGGGTTCTTACCTTATGAATCCCCCTAGCATGGTGAGAGTGCTCTTTTTATGCTTTGGTCAAGAAAGGGAATGCTATTTATGGTTTCCCCTGGACTTAAGAAAGAATTTCTCAGTTATTCAATATCAATTAGCAACAATTTCCTAGTTTTAAGACTACTGTTACCCAGAACTCGACTGTCTGTTTATGAACGAAAGAGTTTTGTTTCTACAGATAGAGTACAAAGATCAAGTTTTCTTCTCAGCACACATACATATATGCAATTTCAAAATTTTCATACATAGGTTGGCTCCCACGGCAGCATATATCTTCCCTATAGGAGAATTCTAAAAAGAGGAAACATGGAGGAGAATCTGGATGGAGAAATAACTGGGAAACCCAATGCAATACAGAGGAAAATGTTTTACTTCCGACACACAGGCAGATTTTTCTTCTGATTTTCCCGCCTGATGCTATTCAATTCACCACCTTTTCAAAACATACCATGCATAGAAGATTTTTTTTTTTAGCCTACCTCATTTGGAGCTCCAAATTCGACGAAGAAAAATCCCAAGCTTCCCTGCTCCAGAAAGTTGTGCAATCTTTCCTATAGAACTCTTCCCGTAGAAGACCCCATCGGTTCCTGTAGAATGTCACTACACCTCTAAGCAAGCTCGATACATGGGAGATTTTTGAAAATAGGTAGAAAAGCTAGTGGAGGACGACTAGTTAACATTTTTTGGAAGTGGAGGACATGTTCTCCAGTCGAGGACGTTGCAAGTGCAAAATGAACAGAAGGTGGTGAGAGTTTCAATGGAGCATCTTTTAATTGCGACGTGATTCATGGTGAGGGAATGAGGTGGCCGAACTGAACCGTTGATCCAACATCACGACCATAATTTCTCTACGTGTTTCTGACTGCCATCACCTCTCCTCTACCGTTAACCGCCTCCACCACTACCAGTCCCAACGATTTCTCCTTGAATGGACACTCCACACCTGTTGGCTGCACATCTCATCAGTGATTTTGAATGTAACTGGGCTCGTTCGGATCTCATGAGGCTATGTAACTAGCTGAGGGTGGCCAGTTGACTGGCCACCAATTCCATTCAATGCAAACCATTTCCATAGGCATGCAGCTTTTGAAATATAGTTTATGCAATTGACAAATGAGTTTAGGCACTTACCTGTGTGGTCACGACCACATTATCCAGACTTCAGGTCTTGGAACCACTCCTTCGTTTGTTGCTGCTTCATGCACGGGTGTTGGAACCCATTCCTTCATTCATTGATGCTACATACACAGGTTTTGGAAGCCATTCCTTCATTTGTTGTCGCTGCATGCACAGGTTTTGCTTGGCTTCGGCTGCTGACGATATTCTCATGTTCCAGATGGGCCCTTTGCATGTTTCCTTTGTCGTTTCTGGCTGTCCTTGTCTCTAGAATATGTCTTCCAGAGGGATCAGCTGCTACAGGATTCCTGTGGGATGTCCTATAGATGCTTCTCCTCTTGGGATGCAAGCTAAAATGAGCTGGGCTATACTACTGGCGAGGGATTCAGCTGATGAGGAGTCTTGATGGAGATTGATAGGTATGGTGAGTGAGACACTACTGCTTGATTTGTCACTAAAAGTTCTTGCTGGCAGTATGAAGAAAATAGGGTTTTTTTTGTGTGACTGTGCAGGAACAAATAACAGGATGGGTGCAGTGGAGGTGCAAAGAGATGAAACAAGGTGACATATGGTGATGGATGGAAACAGGGGTGCTTGTAGACCTAATAGGTAGATTCCAACCTTTAGATTCTCTCCCAAGATCAATTCTAGCCTGTCTGAAGGGTCTATAGGAACTTCCTATAGAAGATACAGAACTTCCCATAGAATACCTAGAACTTCCTATAGAAGGCCCAGAACTTCCTGTAGAAGGTGAAATCTTGACCCGAATGTGATCAAATCGTAGGAAAGGGGAGTGGTCATGGAGGAAGTGTTTGTGAGGGGTGCTTGCAGCCTGATGCTAACCTCTGTCCTTGTTTTGTGCAACCCTCCTAACCTACAATGTCTTCCCTACAACCTGCAATTATTCAACAGAAGTTAGGTCTATTCCTTGTTTTTTCTCTTCTTTTTTTCTTTTTTTTCTTTTTTTGAGAGACAGCTGGGGTGCCTCTAGGAGGATTTCACCCTCACTGTCTGCCCCAGGCACCTCTAAGAGGTTTTCACCCAAATATATTTTTATTCTTTTTCTGTTTTTTCTTTTCTTCCCCCCCCCCTCCCCCCAATTTTTTTTTTTTTATCAAGGTGTGGCTAGAGTAGAGACAGGGCCTTGCTCCACTACCAGCATTGATTTGTCCAGCGTTTCAATGAACTCCTGCTTATAAAGGGGCTTCCTGTAGATTTTTAATTATGCTCGTTGACGAGCATATGGATAGCTTCGTCATCAATGGTCCTGATAAGGACTGAACCATTGTCGTTGCATTTTTCCACTATATATGGTCCCAGCCACCTTGTCCTCAGCTTCCCCTTGAAATCCTTATATCTTGAGTCATATAGCAGCACCCAATCTCCTGGCTGAAATTGCTTTTCATTAAGTTGTCGGTCATGCCATATCTTTCTCTGGAGTTGGACCACTTCTGTGGAGGAGGGCCTGCATCCTCTGTTCATCCATTCCATTGAATTGTAGTAATCTTTCCTGCTGTGCATGGCTAAGGTCTAGGTCCAGCTAAGTTTCCAACGTCAATGTGTTGTACTCGAATTCTATAGACAGCAAAGCCTTCTTCCCGTAGACCAGCTCATAAGGTGTGAAACCTGTTGTAGTTTTCCAAGTGGTGTTGTAGGCCCAGGTGGCCTCAACTAAGTGATCTGCCCAATATTTTCTACTGTTGCTCACCACTTTAGTCAAAATCTCTTCCAAAGCCCTATTAGTGATCTCCACCTACCCATTTTCTTGCAGATGATAAGGGGTGGAGGTTCTGTGCTTGATCTTGTGATGAGCAATCAGGTCTTCAATTAGGTTAGAGGTGAACTGACTTCCTTGATCTGTGACTAGTTCTCTTGGGTAGCCAAACTTGTAGAAGATATTTTCCCTCAAAAACTCAGCCACTTTTGCTTCTGTCGCTGCCTTGATTGCCTTTGTCTCTGCCCACTTTGATAGGTAGTTTGTGCACACAATGATGTAAGACTTCTACTTTGAAGGAGGATTAATAGGACCCATAAATTCCATGCCCCACTTCTTAAGCGGCTCAAAAGTCACTTGAGATTGGATGGGAATTTCATCCCTCAGAGTTGGTTTCCCCGTCCCTTGACATCGGTCACATTGGCTGATGTATCTTCTAACATCTTGATGAAGAGTGGGCCAATAGTAGCCTGCCTGTAGAATTTTGAAGGCGGTCCTTTTCGCTACAAAGTGGCCTCCATACAGTCCATCATGACAAGTTAGGAGGATGTCAAAAATTTCCTCCTCCATGACGCAACACCTTAACATTTGATCTAGGCCAAGTTTAAATAGGTTGCCCCCAATCCAGGTGACTGGGGCACTTTTCCTCACAATTTTTCTCTTCTCTTTTGTGGATAGGTGTGGAAGGAATTGTGTTGAAACCAAGTAATTGCTATATTAGAAAACCATGGAGAGAGTACTGAAATAGCAAACAGGTGTTCATCTAGCATTTGATCATCTACTGTCCCTTCTTCACCTGCAAGCAAATCTAATCTAGACAGAAAATCAGCAACAACATTTTCCTTGCCTAGCTTGTCAACAATGGTCAAATGAAATTGCTACAATAACATTAACCATCTAATGATACGAGAATTTACATCAAGTTTATTCATCAGATACCTAATCGCAACATGATCAGTGTGCACAAACGTTTGATAACCAATGATGTAGTGTCTGAAGTTGTTTAGGGAATGGACTACAGCTAGGAGCTCTTTTTTGGTCATAGTATAGTTTAATTTTTCCTTGGACAGGTTCTTGCTAAAAAATTATATGGCATAGGGTAGTTTCTCTTCAATTTTTCCTAAGGTTGCCCCTATGGCTTTGTTCGAGGCATCAATGTGGATGAGGAAAGGTAGGGCCTAGTTCGGACCTCTCAAGATTGGGGCGGTT
Source organism: Pinus taeda (assembly GCA_000404065.3). NCBI lineage: Eukaryota > Viridiplantae > Streptophyta > Pinopsida > Pinales > Pinaceae > Pinus > Pinus taeda. The sequence goes on from APFE030340105.1 coordinate 371,288, forward strand.
ACCAGCTTATCTTTCAACTCATCCATATAAACTTAGCATCTTTCCCCAAAAGACCAAACGCTGGTGAGGCTAGCTTACTGAAATCTTTAATGAATCTTCTATAACATCCTACAAAGCCTAGAAAACTCTGAACATCTCTTACCTTTTGAGGAGGTGGAACCTTTTGGATGATAACAATTTTGTTAGGATCCACCTGTAATCCTTGTTGAGAAATGGTATGACCTAGCACAGTCCCTTCAGTCATCAGGAATTCACATTTTTTAGGACTGGGGGACAAGTTCATTTCAATACACTTGGTTAAAACTTTTCCAAGGTTAGTCAATGCTTCTTGGAAGTTAGACCCGTAAGGAGTAAAGTCATCCATGTAGATTTCCACTGAATCATGAACCAACTCAGCAGATATACTCAATACTGCTCTCTGGAAAGTGGAAGGGGCATTACATAGCCCAAAGGGAAGGACCCAGTAGGCAAAGGTACCCCAAGGACAAGTGAAAGTGGTCTTATCTTGGTCTTCCGAGCTGATTTGGATCTGATTATACCCTTTGAACCCATCTAGGAAAGAAAAGAACTTCTTCCCTGCAAGCCCATCTAACACTTGATCTATGAAAGGCAAAAGGAAATGGTCTAAGCAAAGGGAAATGGTCCTTCTTGGTGGCCTCGTTAAGTTCTCGATAATTTATGCAGATTCTCCACTTCCCATTTTTCTTGGGCACAAGCACGAGAGGAGAAACCCATTCGCTATTAGAGATGGGGTAGATGAATCTTGCGTCGAGCAACTTTTGCAATTCCTCTTTAACAATGTCCTTATGGGTTGGATTCATTCTCGTCTAAGGCTGCCTGACTGGTTTACAATCCTCTTTAATGTAAATGTGATTAGTACAAACTGAAGGGTGTACTCCTTTCATCTCCTTATAGCTCTAAGTCAAAGCATCCAAATGGCGGTTCAGAAGGCTACACAACTCCTTTTCTTTAGAAGGGGATAGGGATGAGCTGATCTTCAAGGTTCTTTTAGGGCCAAATTCCAAAATCTTAACTCTGGGAGAGGTTGGATCAGCTACACAGAGGTCTATTACAGTACTAGCTTGGGTACCTTCCACCAACTCCTCTAATGGAAGCACACTAGGAGGCAGATTTTGAATAAAATTCTCAATCAGGTCATCCTTGGTTTGAGGGCCTCCCCGAGTGGCTTCCACTATGCACACTGGTGCAGAGTAGACTTCATCCTCATCTCCCTCCTCCAACTAGAGAGGTAAGTCATTTTCTAGCAGGGGTTGGGCAAGAGGATATGGGACTAGTTGCTTGGACATAGGCCCATTCTTGATGGTCATGCTCCCAGCTCAACAACTAATGTAAGCATCCACAGTAGTTAACTAAGGCCTTCCCAAAATGAGGGGATATCCAGTGAGTTTTTCCTTTGGCTGAAGGACCAAGAAGTCTGCAGGGTATTCCCAAGAATCAATAGAGACCATGACATCCTCCACAATCCCTTCGGGAGTGCCTCTAGAGTAGTCTACTAACTGTAGTACGGTTGAGGTCTTTCTTAGGGAACTCTAAAGGTTAAGTTTGAGCATAGTGTCCCTGGTCATCACATTAATGGCAACCCCTAGATCAATCAGGGTGTGGGGGATCATGGTGCCATTGATGTGGACATCAACTACAGGACTCCCAGGGTCAAAATATTTTGGACAGATCACTTGTCCCAACATCAAATCGGATAGTTGTCCTATGACATCGATAGTTGGGGCATCTCTCTTGTGCCTGCCTGGGTGCCTAAAACACTTCTCCTTGATCAATTTGTTGTAGATTGGTACATCTTTTATGGCCTAGAGAAGTGGTATTTTCACACACAACTGTTTAAGTTCTCCCATAAGTTCAGTCTCCTCTGGGTTTGGTTGTGTGGTTACCATTAGTCCCTCAGTAAAGGGTGGAATGACTTTGGGTTCACTTTCCTGTTTCTCTTCCTCATCCTCTGGAGGAGGAGGTTGGCGATCTAGAAGGACCTTCCCAAATCGTAGGTTGATCTCCTGAATCTCCATAGCATAGGTAGGGCATGTTTTCTCTCCAGTATATACCTGTTGGGCCTGTCTGTAATTGGGGTTCAGGTTTGGTTGAGAAGGCATATGGGGTTTTCTTAGAGGAGCAAGAGGTAATGGTTGAGGTTGAGCAGGTGGTGGAGGAAAAATAGTAGGAGGAGAGTTGCATTGGGGCCTCCACCCCAGCTGAGGTGCATTCAACTAAGGTTGTGGCTGAACATGAGAGTGAAATGAATGAGAAACAGGTTGAGTATGGTATTGAGATGGATAAGACCAAGGAGGAGGTGCGGACCAGGAAAGATGAGTAGGGGGACCCCAAGGAGGTATATGAGAAAATTTGCTCGGGTGGTAATAAGTTTGGGATGTCCCTTGCATCCCCTGTTGGTAAGGTCTGGATCCATGCAACCTCCTTTGGTTGAGGAAGTAGACTGGTTCAATGGCTCCCTCAGCCCTTGGTGCATGGCTTTAAGTCTAGGCAAGGTTGGGCATTGGTTTGTAGGGTGGTCTTCCTCACAGACGAAACATACCTCTACTGAGTGCAATGGACACTCGTTCTTAGGATGCTCCGTTGTGCATCTGGGACAAAAGATGGCCAAAGCCCTCTCAACTTCCTCTTTCTTCTATTGGATTCAGAAAGTATCCAGTTGCATGGCAATGGTCTGTCTCACCTCACTTTTAAGGTCTTCCATTTGATTTTTAAACTCATGTTTAGAGAAGGTGGCACTAGCTCAAAGAGGATTCCCCCTACCTCTTTTCCGGGCTGCCCTAGAGTGGTTTCTAAACACAATCTTTATGTCCTCATAAGGTAGTTGGTAGATGTCTCCACTAGCTAGCAAATGGAGGGTATCTAGAATGTCTTTAGGAACTCCTCGGAGCAAAACCAGCTTCAGATATTCAGGGTCAAGTGTGCACCTGACCCTTTTATAACCAAGTTGGAACCTTTCTTCATAGTATTCTAAAGATTCATCACTTCCCATGGTCATCTGAAAGATTTCTCCCTTCGTTTCCTTTGACCTACAGTAGTCCCGGTATTTGTTGTTAAAGGCTTGCTACATTTGAGCCCAAGTTGTGATACTGTTTCCAGGTAACCCCATGAAGCAGCATAGGGTTGCATCCTTAAGGGTAGAGGGAAATTGTTTCAACTTTTGCTCATCTTCCGCATAGTCATAAGTTCGACAAAGAATAGCAAACTCAAACAAGAAGGTATCAGGGTCTTCAGTGGTCAATCCATGGAAGTGAAGCTGAGGGACTTATGTTTTTCATTTTCATGTCCCCATTGGTCTCTCAGATGGGGAAGGCACCTTCTATTCTCTCCTTGTCTTCTATACCGTTTCTGTGTTCAGCCATGGTCTCAAGAGGAATGTTTTCTTGATCTTCTTCTATTAGAGGATCTTCGTATATCTCTAGAGGTTCACCTATAAGTTCTTATGGATCACTGCCACCGAAGAAGAGAGAAGGGTGACTCAATGATTTAGTGGGGGTGTTGGGTAAGAATTTTCCTGTTTTGTCTCTGTTCCTACGAAGCATGAGAGGGAATATTTTTGGATGATTTTTGGTTTTTTTCTACTTGTACCTACAAAAAACTAAAATAGATTGAACTGAAACTAACTAAAATCTACCTTGCTGAAATGAAAATGCGGAATTGAAATGAAAGCAGGAAATGACTATTCTATGTTGTTGAAATGAAATTGTGGAATTGAAATGCTAGGCTACGCTTGCAGAAATGAAATTGCGGAATTGAAACGCTAATCTATGAAATCAGGAAATGTCTAATCTACTTTTCCAGAAATGAAATGGCATAATGGAAATGAAACAATCTACTCTATGTTTGCTGAAATAAACTACTTAGCAGAAGGTTGTAGTAGAAAATAGAAGAAAAGCAACAGTCACAAATACTCTGACGCTTCCTTGGAAATGGCGCCAAAAATATGGTGGGCTCCAGTATTGTAGCAATAATGCTGCAACTCCTAGGACTCCCTTATTTATATTTATCAACCGGGTAGTTCGTAACAAACTTGGAAGTGACGCTGATGTATGCACAAGTACTAGCTCTTGCCACAGGCTGTCACTTGATTAGCTAGCACAAGTTCGCTAGGAGCTTAAGCCAACTTCTATGAGCTCTTAGAAGAAGCTTTTAATTGTGATGGATGAAAGCTAACTCAAAGGAGGCTAGTCTACTTGCAGAAGGAAACTAAAAGCTGAAAGGAAATGCAAACCCTAGTTTTACCGACTAACCCTACCAGTGCAAGAAAAGATATGAAAGCAGTGGAAATGGATGCCATTGACTTTTAGAAAGTTAAAATGCATGTGACTAAGCTACTTCTGTAGTAAAATCTGGAAAAAACATCTTTTTGTGTTTTTAAGTAAGTTGGCAGAGTTATTATGCATGTGTTTTCAGTGTTTTTGGTTGTGCAGAGGTTGATTAGTGAAAGGAAATGGAATAGGCACTTGAAAGAAGTTGGGAAGGTGAGAAGAGGGCCTAAAGGGGTCCCTAACACCCTTCTAGAGAGTTTCACAAGGTTAGGATCTCAAGAAACTGCTTTTGTGAGCTTCTACAGGAAGTCTACAGGGGTTCTATAGGATGTTCCTAAAGGGAATTTTGGAGGGTTGATGGTGGAAGAAAGGTGGAGAAGTGGGAATGGAGGTTAGATGATGGTGTGAAGAGGTCTAGGACCTGGTGAATGAGGCTGAGGAGTGATTAAGGCAATTGGGTTTGTTCGAAGATAGAAGAAGCAATGTTTGAACAAGAATGTAGAAATTAGGGAAAAGTGAGAAAATGTGGCAAATGGAAGGCAAGAATCTGAGTTAGAGGATGGAGCAGGTTGTATTGAGGGAGTAAGGGTAGGAAAAGAGGTATCACAAGTGCTTTATATGTTATTTTCTAAGCTGATCAAACGAAGACTAGGAAAACCAAAGATCTAGCTACTTTAACGTAATTTGACCTAAATACCAGAAATCATGATGAACAGAAGTTTATTGGCAGAAAATCATGTAAGACAACTATGAAAACCAAGTAAGAATGGATCTAAGCATGTAATCACAATTGGTACCAACTTTTGCAACTAAGAATCTAACACTGGTGATTGCATGAAGAAGTAAGAACAATGTTTTTGTGGCAGCAAGGACACCTTGGTCTCAGCTCATGATCCCATGGAGGGAGAGGTGAGATCAAGGGTTTCTTGATGGCCCTTTTTGAAGATATTTTCTTTTACCAACCTATTAAATCAACCTAAAACATGAAAATCTATTTCAATCGTCAAAAGTGGACTAAGTAACCAAACACGTTTTTAAACTACTAGCAAAAATTATTCTATGAATACAGTAAAGACATATAACAATACATAGAGGAGGTCCTGGCACTTGGGTTGGGCCAAACCCCAAGAGCTATAGGCTCCTAAGAAGAAGCTTAGAGGTGATGCAAAATGAAACTAATCTCCATTACTCGGAAAATAACCATGTCACAAAAATGTTTACAGCAAAAGCTCCGAAATGAGCTGAAAAACAGAGCAGCATTAAAGTGCGAAATAAAAATGTTCCAAAAGTAACCTACGAAGGCTAGAAGCCTTCCTTCTTATGCACTACGAGGACCTCCAACAACCCTCCTTAACTCAAGGGGCTTGGCTGCTCAAACTACAAGTAATCAGTCACTTTACAAAAAGCTGCTCGACTGCCCTTGGGAATCATCTTTGGTGGCCTACTAAACTCCGAGCCGATGGTGGAGAATTTTAGGGAGGGGCCATTTAGTTCAGGAGATACCCTTCGTACGAATCCTAGCCTTGTTCCCTCGTGTTTGGCTATCAACTGGCTCATGAATGCTTGACCTTGGTCCAAAACTTGTCCAAAAATCTGCAATAACCACGTATTAGACTTCATGGTCAAGTGACTATTCTCATTCATTCAATTAACATAAATATACTCAAAAGCATGCATCAACTATGAATAGTGGTGGATTAATTGAGAATAATAGGCAATAATGAGCCCAATAAGTTACCCATTTTTAGGGCTCATCACTATTCTTGGCCTTTAAGGCCTTTGCTGAGAAAGTGGACATCAAATTCTTAAGCTAAGATCTGATAATGGTGGAGAGTATGTTAACAAAAAATTCATCAAAGTTTTCACTGAGCATGCAATTTAATTACAACACACCATCCATATACTCCACAGCAAAATGGTGAAGCTAAAAGGAAGAATCGCACCTTAAAGGAAATGGCTAATTGTATGCTTTAATTTAAAGGACATAGCCTTAATTTTTGGGTAGAAGCAATTAACTGTGAAAATTACATAATAAATCACAATCCTGCTAATGTTTTAAAGAATATCACTCCAGAAGAAGCATGGAGCTCAATTAAACCAGATTTAAGTCACTTTCGTGTTTTTGGAAGTGAAGCATGGGCCCATATTCTATATGAGAAACATAAATCCTTAGAACCTAAGAGTGAAAAATGTATTTTTGTTGGATATTCTGAATATGTCAAAGGATATAGAATTCTTCAACCTAAATCCAAAAATGTTATCATTAGAAGAGATGTACAGTTTGGTGAAAATATATCATCCTACAAGCCTAGTTCAGCGAATGTGCCACCTCTCTCTATCCCTTGTAATTCTGAAAATATTTCTTCTTCATATGATGACAGCAATCATGACAATATTCCCCCACCTTCTCAGGATCCTCCCTCAGCTCCTCAACTTCCAAAAGGGTTCTGTGCTACTTGGGGTGCAATAGGTTCTGTTGCAAGTGATCCTATAGATCAGTGTCATACATGTTCTTAGTTCAATATAGCCTCGTATTTACTAGCTCAAGCTTCAACAAATTATGATCCTAACACCTTTGCAAAAGCTTCAAGCCATCTATATTGGGATGTAGCTATCAATGAAAAATATTGTTCATTATTGGCCAATGCTACATGGGACCTTGTTCCTCTTCCAAAGGGACGAAAACTTGTTAAATGCAAATGGGTTTACAGAACAAAGTTTGGAGAATATGGAAAATTTGATAAACACAAATCTCATCCTGTTGCTAAGGTTTTTGACAAGTTGGAGGCATTGAATATACTAAAACCTTCTCCCTATTTCCAAAATGAACTCTACTTTCCTTGTTATTTCCCTTGTTGCCTCTTTCAAATGGGAAGTCCTTCAGATGGATCTTAAATATGCCTTCTTGCATGGGGACTTGCATGAAGAAATCTATATGGAACAACCTCCTGGATTTATACAAAAAGACTCTAGCCTTGTATATCGGCTTAAGGAACCCCTTTATTGTCTCAAGCAAACCCCTTGAGCTTGGTATGCCAAAATGGATGCTTTCATTTAGATACTATATTTTCTAGGTGTCATTCTCACAATATTGTCTACACCAAGAAAGTGGGTAAGTCTCTTCTGAGTATTCTTCTTTATGTCGATGATCTTATCCTCACTCGTAGTGATCCCAACCTTATAAACCATGTGAATTCTAGCCTTAAAAATCAATTTGAAATTATAGACTTAGGACACTTGTATTATTTTCTTGGTCTTCAAGTCTTGCAATCCAAAGAAGGTATTTACCTTTCCCAATCCAAGTATGTATGTGACCTTATACACCACTTTCACATGGATGAATGTAAGTCATCCCCTTCTCTCTTTCATTCTGGAGCCAAAATTCGAGTCACTTGTACTTCCCCTGAAGTTTATGCTACCTTATATCCTCAGCTTGTTGGAAAAATTTTGTGTCTGACCCATACTCGTCCTGAACTTTCTTTTGATGTTGGCCTTATTTCTCGATTTATGCAAAGCCCACATGAAATTCATTGGAAAGAAACTAAAATAATACTTCATTGTGTTTGAGGTATAGTTTAGTTTGGGATTCATTACAGTGCAAAAGCATCATCTCTTCGGTTGGTTTCACTGATTCTGATTGGGTTGGTGACCCTGATGATCGAAAGTATACTGTAGGTTATGTATTCACTCTTGGTTATGGAACTATTACATGGGCTTGCAAGAAACAAAGTGCCATTTCTCTTTCTTGAGTAGAAGTAGAGTATCATGGCATCATTGAAGCTATTAAGGAATCCATGTGGCCTCCTCAAATCCTGGCAGAGTTTGGTTTTCAGTAGCAGTAACTGACTACACTTTGGTATGATAACCAAAGTGCCATTCAACTATGCAAAGATCCAGTCCAACATCAGCGCAACAAACACATTGAACTATACATGCACTTCAACAAAAAGCTCATTCATGACCATGTTCTTAAAGTGCAATATTGTCCAACCAATGATCAAGTTCCAGACATCTTTACAAAGGTTCTCACAGAGGTGAACTTTACTAAACTTCGATTTATGGTTGGATTTAAGGAATTTGTCACTAAGGTGGGATAGGCTCTAATACCTCCTTCCTTCTCCTATTGTGTCATATTTTCATATCCTTCAATCCTATCCCAATTTGTTCTTAAGGGGCGGTGTTAGGATATTCCGACACATAGGAAATATTTAAGTACAACTTTGTCTAGTGTATAGTTAGGTAAAGTGTGTTTCTCTAGTATGTACTTTTTGTAACTTACAATCTAATAGTCACAATATGTTCTAGACATGAAGTGATCTAAAGTCTTATTATCTCCTCGGTATTGTTGACACTTGATCCATTACTTAACACTTGATTTGTCCATGATCTCTATTTAAAGAGAATGGAGGGTCATTTGTTAGGTGACCATTCATGAGAGAAGTTTATGTAAATTTACTTTCTTTTACATTAATAAATTGCTTGAAGTGGTCGCATTGGCTCGGGCCATGGATTGTTTCCCTCTTGAGGGTTTTAACCACATAAAGAATACTGATGTACTGATCTGTGGTCTATTTGTGAGCAATGTCCTTTGGTGTTCTATCTAAGGAACTTACCCTGTAAATTCCTACAGATAATTCTCAAGCCTTTGAATATTTTCAGGCCATATCTATTTGTAACTACATTTACAAAGTGATAGCAAAGATCATTGCTTGAATACAAAATCCTATTTTGTCCATAAATATTTCAAAAGAGAAATTTGGTTTCTTGGAAGGCAAACTGATTCATGAAACCATTAGAGTGGCTCAAGAAGGTCTACACAAAATTGAGATAAAAAAATCGGAAGGGGCAGTGATTAAAATAGATCTTTCAAAATCCTATGATCCAATTTGATGCATGTATATTAGACTATTGATGACTCATGTGGATTCAAGTCTCATTTTCATCAATTGGATTATGATCTTCCTTTAGACATTATATTTTTTTAACTTACCAATGATGCAATCTATCCTTTATTTCATGCTTATAGTATGTTGCATCAAGGGTATCCACTATTCCCCTTACTCTTTTTCCTTGTGGCATAGGGTCTCAGCCAAATTCTTTTGGAGGATAAAAGGAGTGGTGAGTACTGAGTTCCAAGGTGTGGTAACTGCTAAATCTGTAGACATCACTCATTTACTCTTTGTATATGAAAACCTTATTTTTTGTAATGTATTTGTTAGAGATGTAGAAAATTTTCCTGATATACTAACTCTTTTTGCAAATCCATAGGGATGGTTATAAATGCAAGAAAATCTACCATTTCCTTTCATAATCTAAATAAAATTGAGATTTTAAATCTCTAGAATTCTTTCAATTTTGTTTTCAAGGACTTGGATATAATTTTGAAGTGTTTGGGTTTCCACCTCAAATTTAATAACTATCTCAAGGAGGATTGGCTCTAGTTGTTGGCTAAGCTAAAGAAAAGGCCAAAGATATGGATTCATAGGTGATTAGCAAGAGCAAGGCCGCTTGTATATGTGAAATTAGTTTTGGAAGTTATTCCAGTGTACTGGATGTCTATTGCATGGATTTCAAAAAGTATTTTCGAAAATTTTCATAGGATTTTCTTTAGATTCTTATGTGTTGGGACTAAGGATCAATTTCTCCTTCCATGGGTAAAATGGAACAAGTAGGTGGTTCTTAAGCGTCTTAGTGGATTAGGTTTGAAACATATTTTTTTCTATAAGTCTTTAGCATCCAAATGTGGTTAGGGGATTTAATCAGCAAAGGTCCTTTGGATCATGGTGGTCACTCAGAAATATATTTCCCCTAACTCTATTGATGATTGGAGTAGAATAAAATATAATCCCCACTCAAATATCACTAGTAAAAAATGGCTAATTAGATACTAAAACAACGACTAAAATTTGCATATAAATGACCATTTTTCAATGAGTGATCGTACTAGCTAATTTAGAGTATCTTATAATGTGACCAACTTTTAGTCATTTTTAGCTTAATCATTAATTGATTGTCTCAATTTTATCATCTAGCAGTATATTTAGTTATTAATTTGGTCATTGATTTAGTTATTGATTTAGTCATTAATTTCCACGATTAATGACCAAATATACAACAAAATATATTACTATATGATCATCTGAGAAAACCATTTAATGACCAAGGAAATATGACCAAAATGTTGGTCATGTTATAATATACTGTAAATTGGCTACTAATAGTCATATATATGCAAATTTTACTCATCCATTGAAACCAATTAATGACCAAAGAAATATCACTAAATTTTTGTCATGTTATAAGATATGGTAGATTAGCTACTAATTGTCGTATATATGCAAAATTTAGTTGTCATTTGTAATGAAAAATTAATCATTTATAGTAGTCATTTATATGTTTTTTGTAGTTTGATATTCATTATATAAACATCTAATTTAGTAGTTTATATTCATTATATAAACGACTAATTTAGTAGTTTATATTCATTTCATTTATTTTCATTAATAATCATTATAAATGACTAATTTAGTCATATATTCATTTTAGTTGTGTTCATCATTAATCAATATACACTACTAATTTAGTAGTTTTATATTTATTTTATGTGTTCATTATTAATAAACATAGATTAATTAGTATGATTTTGGGACTAAATTAAAAAATAAAATAAAATAAACATCATAAAGTGTGAATTGGTTCATCTAATATGAAAATTCAAAATTACATATGTTAGTTAAAATACTAAACAATATCAAGTGAAACTATATATAATTTCAACCACAAAAATTATATTATATGAAATTCCATGTATTACAACATGAGTTTCCAACTTAACATTGGCTGGTGTAAAATTTACACATGGAATGTTGTTTCATCACTATAAAACATTATCATTGTGTTGTTAAGTCATCGCAGGTGGATTCACCAACTATGAAGACTTGAACATCAATATCTATGTGTGTGTCTTATGCGAGATATTGGCTTTCAGGGTACCACTAGACCAGATCTCTTCTCTCTCTTTTTGCATTTGTCACTCTAGTGTTAGTGTTCTCTTTCTTCAAGTCCTATTGTTTACCATCAATACTGAGTTCCTTTTCTCAAAACAAAAGAACCTAGAATGCAGAGTGTAAGACATGAAAGACGATGAACAGTAGAATATAAATGAAGGTAGAATATAAAGGATTTATATTACATATACCTCAAAATCAACAATGTTAAATCCATTCTTCCCCATAAGAGCAAGAAACTTGAATAAGTTTTCTTCAATTGAGTGATAGTGGCCACTGTGTGGCCAAATGACTTGTATAAGCAAATTAAGGTCACCATATAAAAGAACACCTTAGTAACTTAGTATTCAACCTTCAGGGAAAGCTTAGGCACAATCATGCCAACTAAGTTACATGCTAAAAAGCTCAAGCTATAAATAACTTGTTAAAACAAATAATGTTAGGTGTGATGTCTAATCCTTGTAATTTTATTCACAACAATAATTTGTTGTCTAATGCATGAAATTGGTCAAGAACATAAACAAAATGTTCTCAAAGAACAACATGAAAGTAAACTTTTCTAATAATCATGAAAATATTTCAATACAAAATAGTTAAAAGGATTTCAATCAATATCATGTAATATTAATTTCATCTTCAAGATTTGGTTGTTGTTTAAACATGCATAATACCAAGTAATTTCAATTTCATAGTTAAAATACAAATACAAATCGAAATAAATGCTCAAAATACTATCAACCATTAAAGAGATGATATCATGGAATGGACATTGCAATTATAAAAAAAATAATAATAGTAATAATAATTACATGTCCATCGATATCTTATCACACATTTCTTTCAAAATTTGGTTGCCCAAAATAACCATGAGGTGAAAGAATGACAACATTAAAAACCATAGGAATACTTACTAGAAACATTTCCAAAGTCAATGGCTGAAGTGTCTAATGGATCTCCAATAACAAATGAATCATATCCAAGACATGATCTCTATATTGTCTCCCCATCCTTTTTCCAATCACATTTCATGTAAGTAGCCTACTTCATAGTCAAGTAACAGTGAAATGAAGGAATTGACATTTGTTTTTATCTTTTATATGTATAAACTTTGAATATAATTTGTTTTGGTAACGTATTAATTTGTATTTAAAGCCTTCCTGTCATGAGAATGTATCAATCAAGTAGAACATCAGAAAAATTGACCTCAATGAGGTCCTCTAAGAATCTCTACAATATCAATATTTGTCTCGTTGTGATATCTTGGATAGAAAAAAGAACATATCTACAAATGAAAAGTCCATATATTACTTATGTTCAAACTATGTATATGGTGTATTCTTAGGTAAATTTTTAAGATGTCCCTCTACCTTTACCAAAGTGGATTGTAGCTTGGTTAAACTCTTTATCCTTTCATTCAACATCAATTTCCGTAGGACAAATGTCACACATTATTCTTTCCCATTTCTCAACATACTAGATATGATCAATTGAAAGCCACATAAAAGCAAGAGAAAACCATTTTCTAACCAAAACAAATAAACAAAAAATGCCTCGAATAAAACTTCACACCTTAGAAATTATATTTCCACGCGCTCGGCTAAAGGTGATATTATTTGAATAATATTTAGGTCATGTTTAATCGTATATTCATATTTTTACCATGATTTCAATTTGGTGCTAAAAGAAATATATAAATCCAGGTTATTATCAGTGAACTTCAAGTATAATTCAAAAAAATAATGTCATAATAAGGTATGGAGAGAAACATCTTCATAACTAGGATTCTCTATTTTAGTTTGGTTTGAGTTGAGCTGGTATTTGAATATATAGTTTTCTCTACATAAGTGAAATAGAAAGATGAGAATGGAAACAACGATGTGAATTTTTAATGAATTCATATTATATATATCTAAAACAGCCAGGTCATCCTTCTCAACTATTTGATAGAGATTTATTGGCATAGAATAATAATGAATTAACTATCAAACACAATGATGCAATATATTAACCAAGGAAAGAAAAATTACATGGCTTTGGTATTTGTGTTCTCAAAGGAAATCCAACAACGGTTGTGTTCCTTCTCTATCATGAAATAGTAGTGAAGAGAAATGTTGGTTCAGAAATTGACTCTATTACCAATAGGAGATGGTCGTATTGGGTAAGGAAAGGATGAATTGAAGGGCTCAAGATGTAGCTCCAATACATACTTATCCTTGTGACTACAAAATACAAAGTTTTCATCATTTTCTTATCCACTTAAAAATAAAAGTGAGTTTTTATTTGTGCACTTGTGATAGTATATGAAAAAAAGAGAGCTAGTGGAAATCGAAGTATGTTGTCCCATCATTCAACCTAAAAGAAAACTTATATATTCATTGTTGACTACAGTGTAAATAAAATGTGAAACGCACTAAACTTGATCTTTACATGACATTGTTTTAATGAACTAGTACAATAGAAGCATGCTAACTCATAAACAAGAGATGATTAAAAAAAATGTAACATTATTTCCTGCCACATAATTGGCATGAATAAAATTTCCACAGAATTCATCCAAAGAATGAGAATAATTTATGGGAAAAGAACATATCATTAGTGTTTTGTACCCTCTTTAACATGTGTAGCCTAGGGAAGTAGAGGACGCCAAATGTAGTAGGATTCCAATTGTGTGGGATATAAAAACAAAAATGTGGAGAAACAAGCCTAGCAATTCATTAAATCTCACTCTAAATAATAGAACATGTTGAGGATAGTAATAATGAAAATAGATCATGTATTAAGTTCAAGCCCCTTATTGGTCATGAATTAGCAAGGTGGTTGGTAAATTTTACTCGTAAAAAAAAATCATAATTAGTGTAATGACTGCATGGATCTTTTTGTGAATTTTTTTACATTTATATTATGATGTCCTTGGAGGAGAGAGTGATGAAAATTATCCAGGTTTTGTCAGACCGGTTTCTCCTTTCATATGCTTATGTGAATGGATGGAGAGCTACTTTTCTTCAGCTTGGCAATTCAGGTGTCCCTCCCTTTCATTCATTATGTGGAGATGCCCCACCATTGAAGGACCTCGATCACTCTAAATCTAATCTTATAGACATAAAAGATGGATCTGGTCCAATTCAATATGTTGCTATGGTGATTGGAGAGGGAGAAACAACTTGAGAATTGTTTAGTATTCCTCTTGTGGAGCTTGAAAGATAGTGTAGGAAAAATGTTTTATCTATTTGTGGTGGTAGGGAGGTAATGTTTTTCCAATTTCTTAGCTTAGAAGAAGAATATAAGAATAAGAACCAAGATCAAGATGATGATTCAAGGTATGAGTATAACTTTTTAATTGGAGGGAAGCATGCAAGTGAAACTGATGCTTATATACAATTGGGAGGGGGAAGGTGGAGCACGGGTGAAGGAAGAAAATCCATACTTTATGATGATAAGGACTATATATCATTATCATCATCTATGAAAATGTTCAGGAAGAATCATATTTACAGTCACGGGTTGTGGAACATGAATCAGTGGATGCCTCTTGCAGTGGAACTTTACCAAAAAATGTTGGTGCTATGGTGGTAGTGTCATGTGATGTGCCCCCAAAAGTTCAAAATATTCTAGGCAATGTCAAGGAAAATTTCTTTCTTTACTCCTTAACTCATATTTCGCCCCATCCATGTTTTGATAGACCAATTATCACGATCATAGAATGATCTTTTCTTTAATGAAGAAGTCTAAGGGCTAATAATTTCAGGATATGATCATTTTTTTTTTAAATGGGTATTCTTTTCTGACTTGCAAGGACTTGGGTGTAAAACTTGTTGTCAAGCCAATGTTATTCACATGTCAAAATTTTGAGTATGACTTGGGGTTGGGTTTGAATGAGAGGATTTGACTTAATAATGTTTAGTCAAGGAAAAGAACCAAATTCAAAATCCATTTGAATTATGATTCATGAAGCATATTAATAGACTTGGTAAGCTTAATAGGGCTCACCCTTGTCGTGATGTGTTACATTCAAATGGCATGAATGCATGAATTTCAAAAGGTTGAGATATGATATAAATCTCGGGAAATTTTGACCAAATAAATAACCCAAACCTGACACTTGAGATATGATATAAATCTTGGGAAATTTTAACCAAATACATAACCCAAAACTTAAACCTAGTAGTGTGAAATCCATTGTTTCAAGTGTGGTTACTGAAGACAAATTTATTAAATACTTTTAAAAAATAACATACAAATAATTTATAAAAGCATGGAATTTCATTGTCAATCAAATATCAAACTAGATAACAATTAAAGCGATAACCCACAATGACACTCCAAAATCGACAAAACATATTGGACAAATGTTCAAAACTCATTGGGAACATCCTAATCCTATAGGTTTCTCATCTAAAGCAACTGAAGATGTCACCTTGCCTAGGAAACATGGAACATTAATGATATAAATGAAAAAAAGATAAATAACCAAAACTGACTATTAGAACCAACGCCATCAACGAATGATAAACAAAATGAAAATGCGGTAAAATGGTGGATACCCACTCCATGAGACTGCCATCTGCTTCCATACTTGATGTTGCCCAAGACTAAGAAGGTCATTCCACTAGTTTCCATATTCTCGTATCCACAGTAGAATTCATCCTCGTATCCACATACAACCTACATTGGTCATACCCTTTTGTAAAGAAAAAAGAAAAGAAAATGAAGCCCGAAAGTCTTTTTACTCATCAACGGTTTAAACATTTTGAAGCATGTATTTAAAAAGAATATTCTCCTACCAATATCCTTTCTTGCTTTTAAAATCTATTTAAATACATCACTTCCTCCAAAAACATTACATATCATGGATCATCATAATTCAAGTCATCAATTAAACGAGGTTCTATCATCTCTAGAGCAAGGGTGCTCTAAAGAAAGCAACCTAATACACTAATTTCCCTATCATGAAATTCAGTTATGTCTACATAAACCTGTACATACAAATATGAGAGAGTGGGGATATGCGACATCGAGGTATGGGGTATTTTGAAATTTCATGCATTGCATTTCAAAACCAAAATAAACCAACTCTAGACTCATTTACAAGGTAAAAGACATAAATATTCATTACGAACATCACGGAAAAAAGCCATGGAATACTTTTATGGTCTTTTCACATCTTATATCAAGTTAACTTTTTTAATCTAGGTAATGTAGATTTTCATTAAGGAATATATATGAAACAAAGTCATTACTTAGTTTTTTTCATATCTATTGGATATACTGAATCTACGAACTTGACATAATAATGAACCAAAACATAATAGTCAACCTAAGCTACATCAATATATTCTTTGTATAATTTTTTTTATGCTATACCTATCAACTAAGTAGCAAATGAAAACATTCTTAAACATTGAAACATGTTGTTCATTGCACATGTAAACGAAAAGCAGAAATTCTATTTTTACAAAGATAAAGTTGACACTTATTAACAAACATTGGAGATTAGGAAACCTCTTGAACAACAAATTGAGAAGACAAATATTTCTTTAAGAAAAGGCACAACACATATGACTAGCTCCTTTAATTATTTAAAGCTCCCTAGTATATCAATCGACAACCAATATGTCCATAAAGAAATTGTATGCATTATCGAGACATGAGTCCATTTCGATTACGGTCAAATTACTTCCACGTTGCATATTGAGTGTCAAGATACAACATGAAAGCTCTTGAAACAGTATCCCATTCACTCTCAAATGTTTTAACATGTATGCCCCTACATACACATAAAAGAGAACCTGCGTTTACAGTGGTTTATATTTTATCCACATACAACCTGCATTAACACTAGTTTCATTGTAGAGTGTTGAAAGTAATAGTAAAATCCAAACTCACATGGTTGTAGTTTGAAGCAATTTGATTGAAGAGGTTTTGTCCATATCTAGTGGTTGTTTGGCACAAATTCAGTGATTCCTCTATTGAGGACCACAAACAAAGGGAGTGCACATAAGGTCGAATACTAACGATTAAATATTCTTTATGGTTTGGCTAGTCAAGTGTGGCATCCAATAAAATTGGATGAGCATACAACTAAGCTTCAAAAGGGGTCATATGCAAGTGGTTTTAAATGATATCCGTTGGAAGATTCGGCATGGTAATCAGTATCATCATACAAAGGACCACTCAAAAATAGACCATCCAATCCTATCAAAGTTTGAAGAATCAAGTCACTCTTTTTCAAAAGACCATTTCTACTATCATTTTGAGCAATTATTTTAATGTCAACACCTGGGATTGCTGGCAACACTAACCCTGAATGTACTTTCCCAGGCACCCCATTAAATAAGGAATATCATGTTGGCACCCATCAGTTTTAACAACAATGTGTCGACTTCTTGGATAAAACAAGACCTTTACAAAACTATTTTTCTCACTAGCATTCCTTTAATCCCTCATAAAAAATACCATTTCATCTTTAAGATTGGCCCAGTGAGTGTACTTATATACAACAATGTTTCTTGGTCCATTAGAACTTGAAACAAGTTTGACATTATTGATCATATCTATAAATGCACACTCCTTTTTCCATATGTCTACAATAATGCTTCGAAACAACTCATTTGCTTTGGAATAAGAACTTGAATCAACATGTATTTCACCACTGAGTAGATATTTTTCACAGGTCAAATATATAGGTTTATGGTTCAATACATTGAATTCTAATGAAGACATTCCAAAGAAAATGCATGAGTTCATGAAATGAAGCATGTGCACATGAGAAGCTTCTAAGCAGATTTTATACCATCCTTTCTCAATAAACAAATTCATTGGTTCTTTGTTTGGTTGCACAATGTAAGAAGCCACAAGATGAGTAGACATAATATGCAACCAATAGCCTTTTTGGATAAACAATATCTTTTAATGATTAGAAACACCAACATTGACATCAATAGCCTTTCTCTCCCAACACCAGTCATCATCCCAATCTAACAAATCAAATGAAGGTCCATGTTTTACTTCAAGACAAAATGCACCAGGTAGGACTTTCTCAAATATGAAGTCATTACTCTCATTTGTTAAACTTCAAGAGTTAAGCTTCTTTGAACCTAGAGTTCAACAACCAAAGAAGTAAGTGATATACAAACCAAGGAGTCACATCCTTCCTTGCATATCACCGATCCATGGATATCAAAAAAGGCCTTTATAAATTCAATGCCAAACATTGACCTAGTTAGTATGACATCAATATGCGATGGTGAAAATTGAAGACTAGATTCATGTTCTATTGTTGTGGTCAGTGGGGATATTCATTATTAACATGGTTGAACCTCCAAGCAGATGTTTCCCATATCATTAATCCTCTTTAGTTGAGGCTTCAATTTTTTGGCCCATGTGTCAAGCCAACTTGATGCTTTCCATAATATCCATTTGTCACTAATTTTATGGAACCACAAATATTATAATGTGTTTCTTCTATCTTTGGGATTGAAGCCATGTTTGGCACAACCATGAAATTCTCCAAACTGCTAAAAGCGAAGTGATCCTTCTCATCCTTGATTATGTAGCGTGTTGATGTTACATGATCAAATTTGTAATATCCCTATACATGTTTTGTATCTCTTTCTCGTCCATTAGCTAATATCTTAACACCTTCAAAACAGACTCCTTCAGATGTCACCACAAGTCCTCCAACTAAGAAACTTGTGACCTGAAATGGCTGAGATATATTAACATGATTGTTCTCAATAAGAACCTCTATAGATGGAAGTGAAAAATCAAATATTGTATTCTCACCCTTGTAGAATGGCAACAACCTTTATTTTCCACATGGAATAAAATTAAAAGCACATTTCCCATATCCATTAGATATTGCATGACAAGGCGCTTGATTTGGCCAAGGAGATTCTCTAAGGGCACTTCACCTCATGAACTTCATCCGAATAACGGTGTACCCTAACACCTAAAATAAGGTTACCCTGAGAAACAAATAATCCATTCATATCATAACTTGGGACATAAAAGATGTCATCTAGTACTAGATATCAAAATCCCAACTCCATTTCTCGAGAACCTCTTTGGACAATTGTTAAGAGAACATGAGAATCACATATTTGAAAGAGAATACTATAGAAAATATACTCTATAAACCTCAATCATTGTACCTCATGCGTAGCACCATCCTAGCTAGGATCGACATTAAGTATGACCTTGTATCTTCGTACTTTGTTTAACAATTGGCTCACAAAGCCCGCTCTTTGCACTTCTTCACGTTCGATTTCATGGAGGGCTATTGTGTCCTTTGGACGCTCATCCTTAAGGAATCTCAAAACTTATTATGTGTATCAAACAAAGGAAAAGAGAGAAAAATATCATGGCCTTTCCTTTTTCAAAACAAATGTAGTGGGATTTGATGTGACCTAATATTTGTATACTGCTCAAGGATTGATGAAGTTTATGTATTTATGATGGGATGAAACCATCCTATATTTCCTTGAAGAAATATTTGTAAATGTGTAACTGCCTCCCTGCGATGTAAACACATCATTAATGAGATCATTGCTGGTGGAAATGAGTTCAATGTTCACATTGGCATGACCTCCATTTATATATGGACAACTTTCTGCTCCAACAACCCCCATCAATCTCCCAAAACTAGTGAACCCAGTGAAGTAAAAATTAATGTCTTCAGGGCCATTGCAACCATTGTGATCCACTAATACATATTCACCCATTTAAGATATATTCACCAAGTTGGGGAATATGAATATTTCCGATGTACATTCTCCACTCAATAACCTTAACATCAAGTCCGAAAGTGTCTCGTTCATCTTCACATCAAATCTGAAATTGTTCAGAGAGCTCTTGAAACAATTTTTTAGAATTGTATCGAATCTACACAAATATATTAAAAAAATTATTAATGCATGTTGCTTGATTACCAATCAAAATGTTTAGAACAATAAAACACCAATAAATTTGTATTTCATCTCCATTGCACATAATTCACCTTCCTTCGTAGAATGCATATGGCTCGTAAATCTTTTCGAAGTGCTTCAATTGTTGTAACATATATTTTGTAGATTATCTTAATAACCATGTTATCTGCAATATGACTATCATTTTGCAATGATTCATTTTATGCATTTTTTTTATAATTATGATAAATCAATAATGCTTTAGATTAAATAATGAATCTACTCTTCCTTGAACAAATATTATATGCAAAAATTATATGCAAAGTAAAAGTAAAATTTACATGAGTAAACTTTTGAACTTTTCAAATTTCACTTATAATTCTCCATAGTATTAACACTGGTCAATTGCTTCAACAATTTTATTGGGTTTCCTTTGTAATCAATGTAGGGATTACATTTAAAATGTTTAAATGTTATTTTTAAAAATCCTTGAATTGTTATGGGATTTACCATCTAAGAAGCAACCTAATAAATCTTTAAGCCATGCTTTAAGCCATTGCGGCTAAAGTTGCATTCACAACCATGTCTGTCATTATTTGCAATTTGAATTCAACCAAAACAAAATAACACATTTAAGAGAAAAGGGATAATGGTTTTTTGGGTCGAAGTTTTGAAGACATATATGGAAGATCTAATCTCCCAAGAGAAATAAATAATGTAGAGAATATCCAAAAAAAAATTCAAATAAATATGATTTAAATAATTAAAAATTGTCAAATCTATGTTTGGAACCATCCACTATCATCTTCCAGATATAGATGAAAAACATAATCTAATAAAAAAAATTAAAATGAAATATTCCAGAAAATCTAAAATTAATTACGAAATTCTTTTTGACACTTGATTAAAAGTTACTCACCAGATCTAGCACAGTATCTACATTGGCCAAGAAGCAAGATAGTTGACCTTTTCCATAGTGTGTAATGATTGGATCAATCATTATGTAAGCTATATATTTGATTTAGCTCAACAACAATGTGAGAGTAATCAGTTTCCTCAACTTTTTCAAAGACCGACTTTCAAAAAAAACCTCAACATCTATTGATGAGTCGGGAGCGGTTCGGACTGCGAGACATGTAACCAATATTTGGAACACCCACCATGTCTCTCTTACAAGGAACGTAAAATCTAAAAACCTATTATTTTTTTGATCCACTACCAGACAATCTAGAACACCCACCATGTCTCCATTACAAGGAACTTCAAATCTAAAAACCTATTAGTTTTTTTCCATGCCAGCACACTACATCTCTCTTTCTCTAGTTCCCAACTAGTTGTTGCTAGTTCAATGCCCATAGCATCTAAAATCACTGTAATGGTTGAGATGTTCACTTTGATGGTTGATATGTCATTTTTCAGGGGCACCAAACATATGGATCCACTAAAAATCCATCCACACGATCTGGATTGGATCAGTTTTATCTTCCCAGAGATTTGGATAGGTGTTACCCTGGTAGAAACAATGCCAGAGGTAAAACAATGCCTTTACATTGCCAATTATCAAGGCAAGATGATGTATAACACCTACGGTTTAGCCTAAAATCACCCAAAACCCCAAATTTACCAACAATTTAAATTATTAAATTATTTGTAATTGAAAGTTTAAATAAAATAATTACAAATCTCTTTACTCTCTTTGAAAATAGAAAGTAACTTTTCATTCAAATAATATTATTTTAACTTTCAATTAATTGAATTTTATTTTATTTTAATTCATATAAAATTGTTTTTGGTTATTTATATGTATTTTTCAAAGTTATTTGTAATTTCATATTAAAAATAAAATAATTATTGTGCCTATGAGTAATATTTAACATTTGACATTGTTAATCTAATGTCGGCCGTATTTAAAAATCAATCTAATTGATATTATGTATAAACACAACATAAATTTAAAATATAAAGAGGTTTAACCTAGAAGTATGGTAAATAAATAAAACATCTTTTTATCTTTACTCCATTAACCTTATTATATTTATGAAAATTCAAAAAATAGGTTTTATTTTGGTGGATCCTGCCCAGACACATAATTATTAATACCATGGGCCACTTACCATATTTATAAAAGAGGTATGATAAATAAATAAATATAAAAGAGGTATAAAGATGTATGGTAAATAAATAAAATCATATCAAATAATATTAGAAATAAACATTTAATTATATACCAAGCCTATGGGCCAAAATAACATTGTAAATAAAATAATATGGATAAATAAATAAAATATATAACATAAACAAGAGGTATGGTAAATAAATAAAGACTCCTTATATTTGCTTCCATAAACCTCTTTACACTTACTAAACACTCAAAAATAGGTTTTATTTAGGTGAAGCCAATGGGAAAAATCCCATGGGCCAAATTATTATTAATACCATGCAAAAAAAATACTATACCATAATATTAATATTAAAATATTATTTTATTATTTATTATTATAATTAATTCTTTTATTTTTATTTTTAATTTTTAATTTTTATTGACCCTCTTTTTGTCTTCCTTCATTCTTTCCATATAATTTAGCTTTTTTTAAACATTTTATTTCACTTTACTTTGACTAAAAAATTTAATTAATTTATTAATTTTAATCTTTGATTTTTTTACTTTCTAACGGATCATTCCTTTTTTCCTTATTTTCTCTGAAGCATCTACACCTATATATACAATGTCAATGTTAGATTAGATACTACACCTTTGCCTTGATGAAGAACCACAATAGTGGGTTCGAAACATTGGCTCCAGGAAATTATTTCATGTGATCTCTTCGAAAGAATCTACTCTAAACATTATAGATCAAATAAGTCTAAACTCAGAAATAATTTCTTTTATTATAATATAAATTAATATATCATGATATATATTAACTCTATATATATGTGAGGTAAGAACAAAAACATAAAGTTATAGAGGTGGACAAATAGGGGGAGTGACAAGACATATATGGGGATAAACTGAAGGAGAGGGGAGAGGAGGAATAAAAAGAGAGAGAGGGAGAGAAGGGTAAAAGAGGGAGAGGGAGACACAGAGATGGAGAGGGAAGAGAGAGAAGAGTGGGAGGGAGATAGTGAGAGGAATGGAGGGCAAAGAGAGAGAGAGAGAGAGAGACGGGGGAAGAGATATAAATGTAGGAGAGAAAGGGCGAGAGAGGAAGGATGAGAGAGAGGAGGAGAGAGGAAGGGATAGAGATATGGAGTTGGAGGGGGAGAGAGGGAAGGAAGAAGAAAGACATAGAGAGTGAAAAGTGGAGAGAGAGAGTGATAGAAAAGGGAGAGATGGAGAGAAATACTGTATGTTTAGGGGTGAGATAAAGAGATAAATAAGGAGAGATAGAGAGAAGGGGGGAGAGAAGGAGACAGAAGGAGAGAGGGAGGGATATAGTAACATAGGTAGAGAAAGAGATATATGTATATGGGGGAAGAGATAGGATTGGAGTGAAAAGAGAGAGAGAGAGAGATAATACTTGAGAGATTGAAGGAGAGTGATGGGGTATGAGAGATGATTAGAGGGAAAAGAAAGAGAGAGAAAGAGAATGAGTGATGAGGGAAGAGAGAGGGAGGTAACAGAGAAAGGGAGAAAGAGGAAGTATGAGAGAGAAGGTTTGAGAGAGAGTAGTAGAGAGGGATGGATAGGGAGATGGAGTTGGAGGGGGAGAGAGTGAGGGAAGAAGAAATACATAGAGAGTGAGAAGTGGAGAGAGAGAGGGAGTGACAATGGAGAGATGGAGAGAGAGTGTGTATGTTTGGGGTTGAGATAAATACAAAGAAGGAGAGAGGGAGCGATATAGTAATAGAGTTGGAGGCTGAAGAGTAAGAGAGAGAGAGAGAGAGAGAGAGGAAGAGAGAAAGAGAGGAAGTAAGAGAGAGAGGATGTGAGAGATTGGAGTGAGGGAGGGAAATAGAGATGGAGTTGGAGTGGGAGAGAGAGAGGTAATAAGAAAGAAATATAGAGAGAAATGTGGAGAGAGAGAGAGAGAGGGAGTGATAAAGAGGATGGAGAGAGAGGGAGAGAGGAAAGGAGTAGGGAAGAGAGATAGAAGCAGGGGAGAGGGAGAGAAGGGGAAGAGAGAGAGAGAGAGAGGAGGAGGAGGAGGGAGGGATAGGTAGATAAATTAAAGAAATAGAGTGTATGTTTTAGCAATGATATAGAGAGACGAATGGAGATAGAGATATAGATGGAAAGTGAAGAGAGGAAAGAAGAGAGAGATGGAGAGAGGGAGGGAGGGACAAAGAGATCGATAGATATGAAGTGAAATAGCATGTGTGTTTGGGGGGTTGAGATAGAGTGGAAAAAAAGGAGTGATGGAGGGAGATATAGATGTAGATGGGGAGGGAGAGGGAAGAATATTTCTTGCACTAGATACATTGATTTCAATGTAGACGATGATTTCTAATCCAATTTGATTTCTTGCACTAGATGCATTGATTTTAGTGTAGATGGTGATTTCAAATTATATTTGATTGCTTTCACTAGATGCATTAATTTCAATGTAGATGATTTCTAATCCTATTTGATTTCTTGCACTAAATGCATTAGTTTCAATGTAGATGGTGATTTCTCTTCCTATTTGATTGCTTGCACTAGATGCATTGATTTCAATGTAGATGTTGATTCTTAAGGATGTTTGATTTCTTGCGCTAAATGCATTGATTGCAATGTAGATGGTGATTTCTAATCTTATTTGATTTCTTGTACTAAATGCATTGATTTGAATGTAGATGGTGATTTCTAATCCTATTTGATTGCTTGCACTAGATGCATTGATTTCAGTGTAGATGTTGCTTTATAATCTTACTTGTTTACTTGCACTAGGTGCATTAGTTTTAGTGTAGATGTTCGTTTATAATCCAATTTTCTTACATGACCTAGATGAATTGATTTGAGTGTAAGTGTTGATATCTAATATTATTTGATTGCTTTCATTAGATGCAGTGGTTTTAATGTAAATGTTGTTTTTATAATCTTATATAATTGCTTGCATTAGATTCATTAATTTCAGTGTAAATGCTGATTTCTATTTTGATGTAATTGGACATACGATGGCACATTAATTTTAAAGTGATTGGATTAACATTGTCCATTGACTTCAGTGTAAGCACAAAAACATATTGAAAATGTACATTGATTTTTGCGTTATAGTAATTCAACCTATTAATATTGGAGAGAAGGAGAGACAAGGAATGATGTTTACTACAATAGATTGAGCTAAAGATTTAAATGGTTTATGGTCTAACCTATCCTTTTCATATAATCGATATGAAAATATGAAAATCAATATGAAAAGATGACAAAATTAAAAAGAGTGAAAATAAGAATAATAGAAGAAAATAGTTTTAGATTAACCACAATGAAGACTATTTGTAATTGACTATATTCTTATTATTCACATTTTCTATCATTCAACACTATTATATTGTTCCTTTACATTCAAAATTTATATTTCATCAGTTTTCATCATTATAGTTATTATCATCACAACAAATTGAGGCAACTAAGCAAATTTAAAATTAAAACATATAGATTAAATTGAGACATATTAGCATATTTAAAATGATTATATTAATATTAGATATATTTACATATTATTGATAAAAATAGTTATATGTTTGTTAGATTTTCTTTGGCCACACATGACTGAAACCAACCTAGATCCATCTTAACTCTGGATCTATCAAGCACCGAGAGGGATCAAATCTCTCGTTGTACAAAACTTTCCTCAAGTTTTTCACTCAAAAAATAGGTTTGCATCTCAAGAGATGTGATCCCTCTCATCGCTTGATAGATCTGGAGTTAAGATGGAACTAGGCTCGCTTTATTTTAAAATTGAGGAAATTACAAATATTTTTGAAAGTAACTTTTCATTAAAATAATAATTCTTTACTTTCAATTACATAGATTGGTATAAAACTAGCTTGGATCTATCTTAATTTTAGATCTTAATTTTGGATTTACCAAGGGCAGAGGGGATCAAATCTGTTTTCACTTTAAAAAAGGTTTGTATATGAAGAGATGTTATGCCTCTAACACTTGGTAAATTAGGAGTAATATGATTGAATTATTAATTATAACTATAACTATTAATTTTATATTTCACTTATTTTATTTTTATAATTTACCCCAACTTTATTTTGCTTAAAATTTTTCACATTAAATTTTATTTTACGGAGTTTCCTCAAATTAGATGTTAAAATTGATTTTCAAATAAAATAAATTGCCTATATTTTTTAATATTAAAAGTTATTTTTAATTTCCCCATGGTGTAGATTAGTTGATGATAGAATGGGTTGTTAAGGCATTTCTTATGATGTTATTGGTTTAAACTTCGATTAGCTCAGTGTGCCACGTGTGAGGCAATGTGGGTACACTTGGAAGTGATTGTGGTAGTGGATAGAATCAATCCTTAAGTACAAACATGTTATAGTTGTTTATTCTCTCATATAGAAAAAAATAACAATAATAATAATAATCTTATTTTTTTAATTTTATTGAATTAATCATTTATCAAAATTAGATTTTATTAAAAGCACATGATTTTATTGGAAGTAGTTTAGGTGATGGAAATAAAGGAATCTAATTTTCTTGTAAGCATTTTCTAAATTGTATCTCCACTCAAACAATCTCATAGAAAAAAAAGTCTTGACCCCACCCATCAAGAAAGCCATCCAATGTCACCTTGGTGGCCTTCCTTCACTCTTTAGACTACAAGAAGTATACCCTTATCTATGGGGGAATCCTTAAATATCGAGCTAAGCCAAGTCATTAAGTAATGAAAGAAGTTCCTTAAAGAAGACTAGTGATTTGACACTACTCACTCTAAAAGTAAACAGTCAAGGATAAGTGTGAGAATAGTCCATCAAACCATGAATTATTAACAAATTTTGAATGATTTTAATTACACAACTATGCTTATTCATGCAACCAAATTATACTTGAAAAATGAAAGATAAAGCTTGCTCAATTAACCATATATCATGAGATGATAGCAAAGCATATATACAATGGCACAATAAAAATAGAAAATGAATCATAAATTTTCTATAGAAGTAAGGCATTAGATCATTCATTCATTGTATTCATGAGCATTGGAGATTGAGAGTTCATTATCATCATCAAGAGACCATTCCACAATTAAGAGATCATACACCAACAATATTAACTATGTTTGGGACAACAAAGAGTTATGTGTTTGTGATGATAAATAAAGGAAATATTCAAACTTGTCATTGTTGCTAAGGACAATGAAGACAACAAATTTGAATGTGGACTAGTTACACATTTGTAGCATTAAAATGTTATCCATTTATCATGGTGCAAGTTGCATGAAGGAAATTTGGTAGTGGTACTAAGTGAACATTCTTTGATCAAAGTTCATACCCTCTCCTTAGCACTACCACTTTGCAAGGCGAAGAAGAAATGTGAAATATATGTGCAACCAACTAAATAAGTTGGAAAGGTTGTTGCAACATATATAG
The DNA here is from genome assembly GCA_000404065.3 of Pinus taeda. NCBI lineage: Eukaryota > Viridiplantae > Streptophyta > Pinopsida > Pinales > Pinaceae > Pinus > Pinus taeda. The sequence goes on from APFE030340105.1 coordinate 399,014, forward strand.
GTGGTCATGTTGTGTTGCAAAAGGAGGTGTTGGCCCACTCCCCTTTTCGATAATTTGTCAACCTTTGAATTTGATTCCCTGTGAATGTGATCAAATGATATGACCCTAAAGATTCTAATAAGCTCCATAATTTTAATCATCCTTTGATCCAAGAAATATGTGTATAAGGAAGTATAACCTTTCACCCAATCTAAAATAACCTTTGAATCCCCTATGAATTGTAATTTTAGATTGTTGAAAGGATGCAATTAAAATGACTAACATAAACGACTAATTCATATAATTGTAGTTTTTGTTAGGTAGACATATTTTTTTCCTTGACTAAATTAGCCATTTATGTTAGTCATTTTTAGTAATATTATTGATTAGCTAGTCGTATATTTTAAATGGTGACTAAAATAGTCATTTAAGTTAGTCATTTTTATTTGGGTCCCTTAATATTGCTAATTTTTTGTAGTATTTCACTTCGAAAAGTTGTGGTGGCTAACGTTTTTAAACACCTAGTCACTAATTTCACCATTTTCTACTAGTGTATAAAAATCATCTAGAGAGAAATTTTAAAATTCTTTGACATCATTGACTTGGGTCTTACCTGGAGGGTTTGTAATGGTGCTAAGTTTATGACTGGTGAAATAACCCCACCCATGGTCCTCCCATCAAATACATTGTAAATATTTTTGTAATATGTGAAATTTAAAAAATGGGGACTGAATTAAAGGGACTCAGATACCAAAGTTGGGGAGGACGATGGGTTGTATATTTTTCTATAGATTCTACAACTCATGTAATTTTCTAAAACACAAGACAAGAATCTACTCTACTCTTCTCAGTGTAAACCAAAAATGATCGATGAAAAAAATAAGCAAAAAGAGGAAGAATACAAATCGCACATAACAAGATATTTCTCTGGGGAAACAAAACTGCTCAAAACCTCAACTATCTATATTACATTAACCATAAAATCTGAGAAGAAAATACAACGTGTGTTCTCACTAGAACAATCCCTGCACAAGTATGACTTAACTCTCTGCCTCACAAGCCCCCTCTAGCCAACACTTAGCCAATTTTTTTGTCTACCAAGCCCTTACTTTCTTGCACAATTCCTGAGACAAATAGCCCATATTTAATTGGGAAATCCTTCCTCCATAATTGTGCAATCCAAACATAGGTCCTCAATTGATTTCATCCACCATATATACAACTCGGAAAATCATACAACTAATAGTACATTTTCCCTGCACTCTATTATCAAGTGGGTCTTCCTCCGAATTGACATGAATGAATTATTTATGAGTGAAGATTTAGTGGTACTAGTGATACATTGGTGCACTACTCCACTACTAAACCTCTATTGGTTCCTCCAACAGTTAGAACTAGTTTAATTGACTATAACTTAGTTAGACTGAGTTATCTAATTACAACTCCAAAGAACTCAACCCAGGCCCCTAAAATTTAGTGATCACTCTACATGACTCTAGATAGACTTCAAAGTCAAATTTCCTATGCTAACTAAGTCAACTTAACTTAGGTAACTATCACAAATTTCTATGAGGAAAGAATTAAGATTTTAATTCACAATTTAATTCAACAACAAATTAAATTAGAATTTCTTGTTTCTATTTTTAACACTCCCTCTCAACAAGAAAGGTATTATCAGCCACCCTGATCCTATCTCTATGAAACTCAAATTTACATGTTCACAATGTCTTTGTCAAAATGTCAGTATACTACTCCTTTGTGGGAATGTACTCCAACAACATAATCTACCTCTACACACAATCTTGAAGATGATGATACTAGATATCAATATTCTTAGACCAATCATGAAAACCTAGATTTTCAGAGAGTTTGATACAACTCTAATTATCATAGTAAATCATAGTTGTATTCATCTGCTAACCAAATAAACCAAACATAATCTTCCTCATCATTAGGTGAATTTTGAGGTCTAAAATGGGCCTCCTAAGATAAATGTACAACCAAAATAAACATTATAAGAACCAATACGATTCAAGATGATGATGTGAACTATGAGGGATGATTCACAATTTTTGGAGTAAAAATTTAAAAGATTAAAAAAATAATAATAATAAAACTACTTTTTCAACTCATATTTTCAACTTATCTCCCTAATGTTTTACTCAAATTTCTAGCAAGGGTACTTCTTGTATGAAAATTTTAATTTCTCATCTAAAGAGTACCCATGATGCATACTTTCGATGGACCCTGCTACACAAAAAATGAGAATACATGAAAAAATGTCATTGTAATCATGTTTTCATGTATTTCTCATTTTTTATGTAGTAAATTCCATTGAAAGTATGCAACATGGGTGCTCTTTGGATAAGGAGTCAAATTTTTCATCCAACGAGTGTTGTCGCTCAAAATTTGAGTAAACCCATAGGCATATAAGTTGAAAATACATGTTGAAATTATAGTTTTTTCTTTTTTCCCTCTAAAATTTGATGACGTAATATAATATCATTTTATTATTTTTGTTATTATTTTATAATTTCCTTAGGAGTCCCATTTTAGACCTCAAAATTCCCCTGATGGATGGCCTCACAAACTGCTTGACTAGCAGCCATGTACTTTGCCTTTGGTGAACTGACTGCAACTGATCTCTATTTTATGATTTACCAAGAAATAACTACTAACCCAATACTTACAATCCCTCCTGATGTTCTCTTCCTGTGATATGGAACCCTGCCCAATCTCCATTAGTGAAGTCTTGAAGCTTCACTCCCTCTATTCTTGTGTACCACAATCGATACTGAGTAGTGCCTATGAGGTATCTCAACACATGCTTGGTCACCTTCCAATATAGTGTGGTTGGCCTAACCATCACTTGATTAAGCTAGTTAACTGCATAGCACATGTTTGGTTGTGTGTTCACCAAATACATGAGTGAACCCACAAGCCGTATGTAAACAACATCTTCCACTACTTCCCCTGAAGTAGCATCCTCTTTCCTTAAGTCATCTACTAGAGGAGTCTCCATGGGTTTACTACTCTCCATGAGGAATCTATTGAGTACCTCATTGGCATTCTTTCCCTCAGAGAAAAATAGTACCCCATCACCTTTCCATACTTCCATTCCCAAAAAATAGTGCATGAGCCCCAATTCCTTCATTTCAAACTCTCTTGCAATATCCTCTTTGCAAGACTTGATTAACTTATCATCATCTGTCATAATCAAATTGCCAACATATAAAAAAATAATCAACAATTTACCTTCCACCACAATATGGTACAGGTTCACATCTTCTTCACTTTTGGTGAAGGCCAACCCAATGAAGTAGCTATCAATCCTAGTGTACCAAGCACGGGGTGCTTTCTTCATCCCATACAACACTCGCTTGAGTCAGCACACATGCGACTCACTATCAAAGGTATCAAAAACTTCAGGTTGCTCAATATATAGCTCTTCCTCATTCATGCCATTAAGAAAGTTTGTCTTTACATCCATATAATGTGTCTTCTAACCTATATGCTCTAATAGTGCCAATATGGATCTAATTGATGAGTACCTTCCAACAGGAGCAAAGGTCTCATCATAATCAATCCTCTCTATTGGAGAAAATATTTGTGCCACAAACCCAGCCTTGTGTTTCTTCAAATTACCATATGTTGATTCTTTACCTTGTAAAGACATCAAGAACACACCACTCACTTGTCTACCAGTCCTTGGACTACATCCCAAACGCTATTCCTGACAATGGAGTCATACTCCTCAACCATGGCATTAACCCAAAGAGGTTGTTGCACTATCTCTTCAAAAGAAGATGGCTCTTTCTCAACACATCCACTCATAAGATCCATGTATCCATTGTACCTCTCAGGTGACCTCCTCTTCCTACGCTGTGATGTCGGTGCTTCCAAATTATCTCTTGCATCCTACAATAACGTGTTAGCCTCTTTGGTGCACTTTCTCCCATCTCTGGAAGACTCTTCTTGAGTGGGTGTCTCCACTACCAGATTCTCTGCATGTGGCTGCTCCATATCAATCTGAGGTTCTTCCGCAAGAGCCAAAACCTCCTCAACCATATGTAGCTGAAGCTCCCTCTCAAGGGAACATTTCATGGTCTTCTCTTCATCGAATTTGACATCCCTGCAAACCACTATCATCTTACTGGTCAGAAGGTACAACCAATAGTTGTGAGGTGTATCAGTGTACCCAAAAAATATCCCCAAATCTATTGTTGGCTCAAGATTCTTCTATGCATCTTTGGTCACATGGAAATATACCAGTGAGCCAAAAATCTTGAAGTGACTCACGTCTGGTCTCTTCGCTGAGAAAGCCTCCTCTAGTGTACTCATCCCAAGAATCTGATGAGGGCTTCTATTCTACAAATAAATAATCGTGTTGCATGCCTCGGCCCACAAGTGTAGTGATAGGCCCTGATCATGCAACATCGACCTTGATGCCTCTATAATATTTCTATTCTTCCTTTTATTCACCCTATTCTGTTATGGGTTATGGGGTGTTGTCAAATCATATTTAATGCCTTCTACCACACAAAAAAATTTAAACTCATTTGACACATAATCTCCACGGTTATCACTCTTGAGAGCTTTAACCTTCATGCAAATATATTTCTTGACCAATTCTTTAAATTCACAAAACTTTGCAAAAGTCTGATATTTCTTCTACATGAAAAAGATCCATCATTTACAAGAAAAATCGTCAGCAAATATAACATAATACCTATGCTTGGTCATGGATGTTGTCGAGAACGGTCCACAGACATCTCAATGGACTTGTAACACCCCACCCTTGTGTGTTAAAAATTGTAAACCTAAGCTGATTTAAGGCTAGGTGTGATACCCTCCCTTGTGGGTTAAACCATTATAAACCTAAGCCAAGGAAAGCTAGTTGTGATATGTAATATGAAAATAAAATATGTTATATTTAAATTAATAAATAAATGATTTGGAGGTTGGAGCACCAAGAGAGATGAGATTCTTGGCAAATCCCATTGAGAAATGTGATAGAGAAATCTTTCATGATAAAGCTTCTAGATGTGATTCTAGATAAGCTTAGATGGATGGGAGATAAACATCCATCGAACATAAAATCTTTGTGGGAGATAAAGGCAAGATTTTATGAGGAAAAGCCTCATGGGAGATAAAGACGAGCTTTTCCAAAAAAGGCCTAGGCAAATGGAAAAAATCCATAAAAGTAGGACGCCACTAATGGAAACTAAATCATGAAAGAGGGTATTAAATACCCAGTGCATTGATCAATTGAGGACAGTTGATCCTTGGCAAGAACCTTGGCTCGGGGGGAATCAGAGGTGATTCATGGTTGGGTGGTGATGCTCCACTCTCTAAGTGAGGTTTTAGTCGATTTCATATGTTTGGAATGTTTTGTATGTTGGTTTTAACCTCTATGTTTATTCCTTTCTATTGAAAAGGTTAATCATAAGCTCAGTGGTATAGATGAAGTGTATCTATATTGAAATAATTGTTGTCTTATGTATGTGACTTTTAATGTATATGAGCAATGGTGGAATCATGGTAATTAGTTGTTAATACTTGTGTTAAAGAATTAGATTTCTCATGTTCGACTTTCCTGTGGTTTTCAAGTGTGAAGTTATATGTAGAAGCATATTAAGTGGATTGGCAGTCTTAATACCCATGCGTGGTAGCATATTGCACATAATTGTATTACCTGTGATAATGTAGTACTATGGAAGTAATGGCATTTTTATTCATATGACTCCTTATACCTCCAAGAATAGAGTTTTAGTGGAAGCATGACATGTAGTTATATATATACTAGCATTGTTATGCAGAGATCATGTATGAATATGTGAGATGACTATGGATTCTCTAAGTGATCGTAATTACCTTTACTAGAGAAATATGGTATTCCCATAATACTCTAAATTGATAATTGTTGATGCATGTTGACCAATTAAAGGAATAATTTTTTCCATTGTATGACTAATGGTTTAAGTATGTGTGTTTTCATGTCTAATCAGACTAGTATAGACATGGGAATGAAAGGTTGGACAATAGCATAGTGACTATGTGTACACTACAATGATCATGAAAATTAGTGTCCATTAATGCTTAGTGATTAACCCAGAGATTTTGGTAGGGTGCATACCATCATAAATTTTTAATGGTTGATCACACACATCAGACATATTAATGAATCTAAGGTTCCATATAAAGGATCTAGAAACATTTAATTAGAAATGGGTACTATGGCCTAATTGTAATATGGATCAGGTACTTTTATAAGACAAGATATACATGAAGGGGCAAAGATTTAACTATGAATTAACTCAAATTTTAAATTTATGGTGCCTAGAAGCTAATTTCCTGGGTAGGCTTAGGAGGTTTGCCACAAGTCTTGATTAAGGATCGCCTGTGCTCGACTGTCTTTGTCATGAAAGGAATGTTTGGTGAAGTTTCCCAAAGTACACCCTTTTCATGTGTCAACTTACTCTAGTTTACCTTTGGGAAGACTGGTATAAATTTGTTGCATGATTTTCAAAGTGCCATGATCCAAGTGACCCACCTACCTGTGCCGCAAGTCACTAATGTCTTAGCTCTGCACCTTCTCTACTTTCATGCTCAAGGTAACACAACCTTCTATCTCCAACTTGTAGAGATTCTTCACCTAAATCCCTATCCTCTTTACCTGTCATGTGGCTATGCGACCAAGGAACTCCTTTCCCTCACTAAAGATCACATCATAGCCTCTATCCTACAACATGGCAATAGATACCAAGTTATTCTTCAAACCAAGAACATAGATAACATCTCACAAGGTGAGAGGAGGACCTGACTCCCTCTGAAAGGTAATTGTATTGAATCTAGTAGCACTACACTTCCTGTCATCACTCATCTCGATATGCATCTATAGATCCTTTTCTGTCAAGTCACTAAAGATCTCCTTGTTACTAGTCATGTGGAAAGAAGTTCAACTATCTAGGTACCATACACTACCCATCATCTATGACACCATCCATGCAATGAGGGTAAACTCCAACTCAAATTTTGAGGCAAGAGCCTCACCTGCCGCTCCTCCTGAGGACTTGTTCTTAGACTTTGTGAGTGGACAATTTGTAGCAAAATGTCCCAGCTCGTGATAATGAAAACACTTGACTTTTGACATGTCCTTCCTCTTCCCTCCATGACAAGAATCTAATTTGGAATGGGACGCTTTCCCTTCCCTTTCTTTGCCCTACCCACTAAGGCACAATTTTCCTCATCTTCAATCTTTGATGAGGATCTATATCTTCTTTTCCTATGAATCTCTTCCTATACCAAATCCAACCATATTCATTCCCAATCTAGCAACTTCTCCCTCCCATTGATAGTGTCCTGATAACTATGCCAATTCTTGGGAAGTCCTAGAAGAGTTAGGCTCACCATATCATCCTGGGAAACAGTAATCCTAACACTTCCAAGCTCATCATGAAGATGAGTGAACTTGGTCAAGTATTTTAGAATTGCGTTTCCCTTCTCCATCTTGATCTTTCTGATTTTTCCCTTCAGTTCCAACTTCCTATGATCACTGTTATTCTGAAACGGGTGTGTCAATTCCTTCCACATTGAGTATGGAGTTTCCTTGCCATGGAGACTTGAGACAATGTGATCTCAAACTCCCTCAAGCATAATCCACCATTCATTTCCCACACACTTTCTACATTCAGCCAAATCTTTTGTATCCAATGCTAGAGGCTTAGGAATGCCTTGATCAATGAATTCCTTGAGGCCATTATCTTTCAGCATTGTTTCCATCATGTTCTTCCATGCTATGTAATTCGAGTTTCCTTCCAAGGCATAATCAACTCGCAACTAGTAGAAATACATATTGTTTATCTGAAGTATGAACTGCAAATTTAATTTTCTCCTGCACAAAAAAACTTGAAATCTCCTCTTCGATATTGTCTTTTCATCCAATACCATGTAGATTTTTCTGTAGATTCAGCATCTCATATAATTTTCTAAAACACAGCACAAGAATATACTCTATTATTCTTAGTAGAAACAAAAAATGATCAATGAAAATAATAAGCAGAAAGAGGAAGAATATCAGTCACACATAACACAATATTTCTCTACGGAAAAAAACTGCTCAAAAGCCCGACTATCTATATTGCATTAACCAAAAGATATGAGAATAAAATACAATTCTTTTTCACACTTGAACAATCCCTGCACAAGTATGATCTAACTCTCTACCTGGTCCGGATTTAAACAGGAACGCAATAAAATACAAAGATAACCATATACACAAAGATGCAGCGGAAATAATGCTTCATTTCATTAATGGAAAATACTGAAATATGCTTACAACCAGAAACAGAAATAAACCAGCTAAGGTGATGGTAGCTTATCTCTGAGAATATATGTGGCAGCTACATGCCTCTGAACTGTCTTACAATGAGGCTCAAGTGCCTTTTTATTATTGAACAATAAGAGAAAACCCTAAACAACCAAAACCCTAACCCGAGGAGATGTAACAACAAGAGTTTGTGGGCCCCGTTGGGGTGAGTTGGACAGCCAACTTCCTAGGGTCACGAATTGGTCGTATTATCTCTGTTTGACGCGCATGATAGCCCATTGGAAAGATCTCTCCAAGGACTATGACAGAAAAGATGATTTTTCAACAGAAAAATCATTGGTGGTAGATTTCCAAAAAAACGTCGTTTAGGGCCTCAAAACGGCTCCAGAAGTTTAGGACCCGAAAAAAAACTGCTAAAAATAGTAAACTGCGCTATAATTAAGGAAACTGGAAAACTAAAGGAGACAGTTGTGGGGGTCCAAATGGGATAGGTGGGTGGCCACCAACATCCACCTAGATCACTACCTCACAAGCCTGCTCTATCCAACACTTGGCCAATCATGTTGCTAGCCAAGCCCCTACTTCTTTGCACAATTCCTGAGATAATTAACAGATATTTAGTTGAGAAATCTTTCCTCCATAACTATGCAATCCAAACATAGGTCCTAAGCTGATTTCATGCACCATCTGTACAACTCCAAAAATTATACAAATGATAGTACACTATCCCTACACTTTAATCTCAATTGGGTCTTCCTATGAACTAACATGCATGAGTTGATTATGATTGAATCTTCAGTTCACTGGTGTGGTACAAGTGATGCATTGGTGCACTACTCCACTACTAAAGCTCTACTAGTTCCTCTAACAGTTAGAACTAGTTTAACTAACTATAACTCAGTTAAACTAAGTTATCTATTTACATCTCCAAAGAACTCAACTCGGGCGCCTAAAACTTGGGGATCACTCTACCCGACTCTAGATGGAATTCCAACTCGAATTTCCTAAGCTAACTAAGTCAACTTAAATTAGTTAACTATTATAAGTTGCTATGAGAAAATAATTACACTTTTAAGTCACAATTTAATTCAAGGACAAATTAAATTCAAATTTCGTATTTCTATTTTTAACATGGCTTGCTTAAGATGTTGTGGTTTCTAATGCAGAGGAAGAAACCTGAATTGCAAGACAACAATTGAAAGTTGGATGGTTTGTGAATTTAATGAAATAACTCTTGCAATTGAAGGAGATTTAAAATAAAGTACACAAGCCATGTTGTTTGAAAAACAGCAAGAAGAAAAGATGACAGGAAGTCTAGCAAAGGGACTATGCATTGCACTACAACAAGGACACAATAATAAATGAAAAACAAGGAAAAAAAGACAGTAGCAAGCATAATTCGAGAAATGTGAGATGCAAGTAGAAAGGTAAAGAAGAGAGGCACCATTCAAGCATCCAACAAGGGTAATCAGCATGCAATGCAAAATAGAAGAGAAGGGGATTGGTTCTCTGGTACCCTAGAGGCTATTGGTTGAGATAGATTCTTTGGAGCCCTATAATAATTGGGTCCTTGGAGGCTATGGATTGGGATGGAATCTCTGGAGCCCTGTAATAGCTTGGGTCCCATGGAGGCTATGGTTTGAGATAACAGACTATGGAGACCTATAACAACTTGGGAGAGGCCATCCTAAAATAGCAGCAAAGGAAGACCTAATTGAAGACATGATTACTACATTAATGTTATAGTGAATAATTGTGTGTGCACTTGGGGTGAGTTAGAGTACCTATGGATTTGTTGTGTTGACAAAGGATGTAGCATCCAAATAGTGGGATTGAGGAATGAGGTCCTCTAGAGTCCCTGTTCCAACTCACAACTAGTGATCGATTCCCTTAAGCAAGCATCCCTCTCTGACTCTAAAATCTCGCTTGGGGGTGACAACTGTAAGTAAGTGTGGTTGTAGTTGTCTATGTTTGGGTGGAGAGTCCTTGTCCTAGACTCAAGTTCCCTTGCAAATTCAAATATGAATACCTACTTATACTTTTTATTTATTGATGTATCATGATGCATTATTTATTCTAATGGTTTTGGATTTTGGGACTTTTTGGTGTTATTAATGCTTGAATATGTGGTTACACCCCTATGGGGACATGACACTCATGGAAATGCTGAATATATCTATTTGTGACTTGTTTCTCTGAAATGAATGACACTGATAAATAAACTAAGCATGAGCCACTGAACTAAAAATAAAATGTTGTGTGCATAGTTTGCTCATGTGAATCACATAACATCTAATGCACACAATGTGTAATAAACCATGTGGTAACAAGGAAAAAGCTCTACCACTGAGCTAAACCTTATTTTGAATGAAATGCTTAACTTTATTGAAAACAACACATAAATAATTAGTAGAGAAATAGTAAGCCATCTTACATGATACAGCAAAAGCCATAAGAGCTTGGAATGAAACTTGAAAAACAGCCAACTCAGGGACCCCTTTTATTAGTATAAAGTGATTACATAAGCGATTGCCCATTGGGCAAGGCCTATATATATTTATCGAAATTCCTTCATTGGGCTATAAGCCCTTGAACATGTGAGAAGGGAGTTATGTTAATGCTAGAAGAGATATTTCGCTTAAGTGTAGGGTCAAAACCAATGCAGGAAGGCTTCACCAACCATGCATTATCAACACCCTAGATGTCCTCCTCTAGCATTAGGGTCCTCCTCTAGCATTAGGGAATAGCTAGTTCAACCTTAGAAGGCTCAACATAGTGCCATAGAGCTTCCTATAGCCTCAACATGGATTATGGCACTGTCAATGTGGCAAGAGAGGTGGAAATCTCTTAGGAGGCCACGCCAAGCCCATGGTAGGTAAGTGTCGCAAGAGCGCCTACACCAGCATGCCTAAAATTCCCTATTTGAAGGCAAGGAATGCAAATGGGCTAGGAACACATTGGAGAATCTATCTGGTAAAGAATTACATCATTACATAGTTGTGGTAATAACAAGGAGTTGGAGAGGCATTGGATCAATAAATTCATCACATCTTTCAATCTTCTACTAATACTCACTCAAACTTTAAAAGTTGACTACAAAAATCAAAGAAATATCAATTAGATAATTGAATGTTTCATAGTTAAATATTTCTTTGTTTTTAGTGGACTTAGGTTTAGCAATTCTCAACTTTAAATTCTAAAGCAATAATGTTTTAGACTCTACCAACAATATGATGTAACAAAAAAATATTATTTTAAATCATCACAATTTTCTACATTTCATCTTCTTAATTTATATCATTTTTCTTTTTAGATACTCAAAAACAACGAAATAAAAACAGTTTTTCAATTTATTGCTAATACTTTAGGAAATGAGAGACCATTAAGTAATCACTCTATTAAGAATGTCTTAACTAAAAGTGATTTTTGTAAAAGAAATATAATTCAAATTTTATATTTATTAATTATATTATTATAAAATGCAAAATTATCATATAATAATAATAAATAAAAATTAAGGTGTCTAAGGGAGTTGAGAACAACGTAAGACCTCTCATTTCAGGCTAAAATCAAGGTTTTAAGAAAGTTTTTATAATTATGGAAAAATATTTAGAAAGTTTTAACAAAACTTTTCTTAAATAGAAAATGAAAAAATCACATCCCTCCCTTAAAATTTTCTTGGTCAAAACTACAACTTATATAATTAATAAAACTCAATTTACTCTTCTTAATAATCCTAGTATTTTCTTATCCTTTTATTCTAATAAAAATATCCATGGCTTGATTTCATATTTTACTTCATTTATTGTCAGCTTTGCATCATCTTCTTCCATAAAATGGAAAATGATTGATGCCATTTGAATTGTAGATGCAAATCAATATTGAAATGTCTTATTTGATGATTAATGTTATTTGAATTGTAAATGTAAATAAATGAATACAGAATGGAAATGTCTTGCATCTGCCGACAGTGACAATAATCTACTCTTGTATATGTCGTTCGAAGGTTTGGGACTATTTCAGTTTTTTTCATAGCTAACATTGACACATTTGTTGTTTCATGGCTTGAGAGGTACGCGTGATGCCTGGTTTGAAAAACAACAAGCACGCAACTTGTATGACAAACAAAAGAAATAATGCAGCAGAGTACAGTGAACCATCTAGTCTGCAATCATTCCCGTAATATCACCAAGGAATTCATTGAAGTGTTGAAAAAGTATCTTGACCCTCAATGAAGAGAGATGGGAATGGGATGGGCGAGTGGTTCATAACTTCGCCACGGTTACACGCTCTCTTCCATTGCCTTCACTGTCACTCTCACCTCGATGAAAGGACAAGCTAAAGTGTTTCAGCCCACCGCAGAGATGGGCTTTGGATAAGATTGTACGTACGCATCATCTCATTCCTCTCCTTCGTTTCCATTCCCATGATATACCATACAATCCTCGCAATGCTCTTGCTGCTCCTGCTCTTATTTTGTCAATTTATTCATACAAATCAAAATATTCCAATCAATACATTTATCTTTCAGCCAACCGTCGAGATGGCGTTTCAGCCAACCGTTGGAGGTAAAGTGTTTCAGCCAACCGTGGAGATGGCGCTTGGATAAGATTGTACGTACGCATCATCTCATTCCTCTCCTTCGTTTCCATTCCCATGATATACCATACAATCCTCACAATGCTCTTGCCGCTCCTTCTCTTATTTTGTCGATTTATTTATACAAATCAAAACATTCAATCTCTATTCATCCTAGGTAATGAAAATCGAACGAACCGACGAACATGATGGCGGGTTGCAGATGCCCATGCAAACCGACGATGATCGAAACAAAGATCCGCGCGTTCACATGATTCGCACGGTTCAGCATTTGATCGAGAGATGTCTGCTCTTCCGAATGGATCTCCACGACTGCGTCGAAACCCTAGAAAAGCAAGCCAAGATCCACCCTGTCCTCACTATTGCAGGTTTCAGTTTTTTATTTTTCATAATTTTCTTTATTTTTCATAATTTTCTCTCGCTTAAATCAATTGCATATTCCCCAAATATTTTGGAATTCCACAAACATGTGCCTAATCAATTTTTAATCAGATTCCCGAATGTTCGAATGTTCAGAATCTGCAATCCACTTAAAATCCAATTTGAGTTTCTTCTATCGCATAATATTATATATAATACTATCACACATATATATACATATAATATTTATGTGAACGACGTCGAAGAAGAAAGTCATAAGTCAACCTACAGAAGTCTCAATTCTGAATAGCTAAAAGATTATATATAATGGGTAATGTTGTTAGGCTATGATGTTATTCTTCATTTTCTATTATTCTCTCCATGTTGTTAGGTTATGATATTATTTTCTATTTTCTATTATTCTCTCTAATTTGATATTAGGTTATGATATTATTTTTTATTTTCTATTATTCTCTCTAATTTGAGATTCTTCTTTTGGATTCTTCCCATAACTCCTAAAACAAACAAAAAAAAGATATTGTAATTCAACTCACAGAAATCTCAATTCTAAATCGCAAGTTTAGATAACAGGTAATGTTGTTATGCTGTAAATTATTTAATTCAGGATTACGGTTAAATGGATGCAGTTTGGAACGGTTTGTTAAAAGAAAACGGAGAATTCTTCGATGCCTATTTTGTAAACAGCACGAGATTACATAATCGTCCTCCTGCTACAGTACAGACGGTCGACAATGAGCATAGTACCCAAATCCCTGGGATGAATACTATCACATAATACCTCCTTCCTCCTCTGCTGATGGCACTTCCGGCGTCTGAATATTCTTATAGTTACTCCATTGATGGTCGTGATCATTCGCAGTCAGTGTTTGCAGAAATCTCATGTGTGTTTTTCTGTCATCTCAATTGATTATGAACAGAAAGAGAAGTGCGACATCATACCTCGGAAGACTTCCAAGTCACGTATGCATATAGATTTCTTCTGTAAAAACAAATGTTGGGTTGTCGAAAACTGATTTATCTTCCCTACGAGTATATCTTTGTTAAATCGAATTTCTATGAATATAGTATGTAAATAAACATGTTTGATCTTCTGTTATTGACTTATGTTTCGAATGTTCGCAAATTCTTTTCAGAATTTTGGTTAGATTGGTGTAAAAATGTAAGCTTATGCGCATATTTGTACGAGTATGGTGTGTAAAGAAAGTGGGATAGTTACGTTGTGTGTGTGTGAATGGATGTATGTTTGTGTAAGTAGCTTTAAAAAAATATTTAAGCAGATATGTCCGGTCTATTGTGGAATAGAATGGATTCTAGAATTTCCATACATAATTTTTTTTAAGGGCTCTATTTAATAATTTGAAAAAAAGTTCATAATACAATATATTATATATTTAATGCTAATATAAATTGAAAAAAAATGTTTCTAAATATATAATTATATTTATTTTATTTGGAAATAATAAATCTTTAGAATTACAAAAATATAAAATAAATAATATAAGTTATTGATAGTTACATATTAGCATTTATATTATATTTTTTATTAATTTTTATTTAATTAGCATAGCCTTATTTTAGACACAATTATATAAGTTTTAGAGAAACTCTAATATTTTTTAAGTGCAATTGAGAAATCAAAATTTTTTTAGTGCAAATTTGTATGAGCAAATATATTATGTTATAATTATTAATTTTATTTTTTTATTTTTAGATTTTAATTTTTATCAAAAATTTCAATTTTGATGAAAACATACCAATTAACACATTAATGCTAGACGAAAAAAATCTCTGTCCAATAAACAAAAATATATAATTATGAAAAAATAAAATATTAAACAAAATGACCAGTAATTAATTAATTGTATGAATATAATTAATATATCTCAATCTATCTGCCATTTATTCTGAATATATTATCTTTAATATATAAAGAATCCAGATGAATTACTTAAAATTAATTACAATTTATATAAATTTGTTTTTTTAACATTCTAATATTATAAATAACATAATTTTTTATTTGAAAATATCATAAATTTATTTCCGTCAATCATGGGTTTTTTTCTCAATGAATATCATAATTAATAAATAAATATGTTCATGCTCATGAGCCTAAGAGGTTATCTCTAAGAGGTTATCTCATTCCCTTTGAGGGAGATTTCTAACTCACCAAGCTAAAATAGTGCCAACGAAGGGTCTCCCTGAATATCATGTAAACATTTCTTCTATATTTAAAGTATAATGGATCATACCTTAAAGGAAAATTTATATTTATATAGTTTGCTATAATATATTGATGGAAATAACCAAAATTTGGAAGTAGAAGAAGATAGGTGACATTTAAAGAAGATATGTGATATATGATTTTTTATATCTTTTTATCATATATTTAATTTTGATTATATATTTAATTTTCAAAGGATTAGTTATAATTATAATGTGTTTTGACACCTATAAATAGATTTTCACAATCACATATTATTATTTATAGTTTAAAGGGGTTTACATATGTTAGGATTTTTCGTGAGAGATTTTCATTTAGGTACCTTATTCATTTGCAATTATGTTAAAGCTTATTTTTTATAATTAATGGTGGTTTTTTCTCATTGTGGATATATACAAACCATTATTTTCAAGTCACATGTAGAGAAAAGAAAATCAAACCTTTATTTGAGTGGTCTTTGGAGGCACTAAGTTGATGTAAGATTGAGACCTCAATGGTTATTTTTGTGTGAAACTTCCCTTTTTTCCCAATATGAGGCTTATTTTTAATGATGCTTGGGTTTTCCTTCCTCCAAGGTTAAAATTTTCCATTTGAAGATATATTTTTTACTCTTTTATGTTGAAGTGTATGGAGCATTGTGATACTATATTACACTAGGGTCCCTAGTATTATGGTGAAGTTGGCATTGTACTCTTTCCTCGGTTTTATCATTTTTATACTTTGTGGAATTTAGAGATTTTTAATTATTACGGATTAGCATGGTTATTTATCTCATCATATTATTTGTATTATTGTTTTCAATTTTATTAGGGATATTATTGAGAATTTTCGTGATCTTCTCTAGAAACCCTGGATAGAGAATTCGTTCCTTGCATGCCAATTCATTTCAATATAGATGAGATCCTTCTTGATCTAGTCTATTTGTTATGTGATGGTTAGTATTGATGTATGGAGTTATAGAATGAGAAGGTCTCATTTAGATGTGAATTATGGCAGTCTACTAGTCATATTTTATGTGATTATCCTTAACATGTTATAATTTACAATAAGTAGAGCGATGTGGGTTTGTATTCCACTTATATATTAGGTCCCAAAGTTTGTTTTTCTTTTTTAATAATACTTTTGGCTCCTCTCCTATTTTGTAAAAGGTTTAAAGTGTATCTCTAGCTATACATCCTATTGATGGTGTATAAATTGGTGAGTCTTATATTAAGGGCATTCACTATTTATGCATGAGGACCATCATCCTTTTTCTACTAATATAAAACTTCTTATATAGGTGAAAATACAATATTTTTTGATGGAATAAATGACCTCTAATAGAAAATTTCGTTTATTATTCCTTTTTTTTCTATGTAAGACTAAATCTATTAATGGAAACATAATGTACAGTGAGGCCCTGGCCTCTGCAGGTCTAGGACATCCATATGACCAGTTTAAACAACAAAACTAAAACGAGACTGCCCCGGGTGGGGAAGCCAGTCCAAAGACAAGATAATGATAAGTATCTTCTGCCCACACAGGGGCTACATATCCAAAACTCAAAATTTATTGTCATGGTGAATTTCAAAATTAACCGCAGTAAAAAGATAAAAGCTCAAAAGACCGAGCTGGACACATGACCTGTTTTCATGCAAATGCTAGGTGTCTTAGGACGGTGGCTTCTCTTCCACAATCAGACACCCATACTCGCCTAAATCAGTATCCTCTGCCTAGCTGCCACCCATAGTGTCGTGCGACTCTCTGGTTTCCTCCTGAACGTCTTGGCTTTACTGATGGTCTTGCCGCCCAATGCCTTCGATCTACTGGTGGTCGGTTGATTCTTGGCTTCCTGTTGACAGCTTGTGCTCAGCACCCTCTGAACAGTGTCATGAGGCGAAAGAACCAGGTTCTTCATTGGGCTGTGGTCTGGTTCAATGCTCGTGCCAGTTTCCTCCCTGATTTCCACCAAGACGATGGTAATGACTACAGGTTTGTCCAAGGATCAAAGGAAACGAAATTGAGCAGACTGGGTGTTAGCATTTAGAATGGGCGTCTAGGTGCCCTCATCAATCTGAAGAGTCTCACAGGGACGAGCTCATTCTCTTCCACTATGAGTATCCAGATGACTGCCATCGAAGCAAGAAGGGGAAGGGCTAGGGGGCGGGGAGGCCGAAGGGGAAGTCGAAGCAGAAGGAAGCGGCGAAGGGGGGTGGATGGCTCTTTCACGGCTACCACCATGCCTGCTTCTCATGCGGTGATGACAATGAGGCATATTGCTCTGAGTCAGGTGTTGTAGCGAAGAGTGAGCCGAGATGGCAGGGAGCGGGACGAGAGCAGTAGAGGTAATATTGTATATGACAGGGGGATTCAAATCATGGACAGAGGCAGGGGCTGAGGCATCAAATTGCAAGGTGTAGTGAATAGATTGGGAGAAGTGAATACCATTTCCCAAGTCAACACAATAGAGAAGCCTGCAACACCTCCCTGTAGCGATGCGAGAGCTTGGCTTTGCTACAGCAGGGTGGCAAGAGAAATTCAGTGGCAGAATGGAGGTCTACTAAGGGCTTAGAGCCATGATTTTAAGCTTACTAGGGAGGTCTCGATCCGTGCAGTGGATTAATGATGCCAGCCAAGAGGCAGAGGCCTACCTTAAATTCCCACAAGTGAGAGCGTGGACGACCATGTGGCTCGGCCACCTGCCAAGCCGGCATCGTATCCACATTAACTTCCCATCAACCACCCACATCCGGGGTTATTATTCCTTTTTTTAATGCTACTAAGTATTTGGAATATTGTATTGTAACTTTATAATTGTTTAAGAATTTTTTTGTGGAATCATCAACCATCTTTATTTATTGGATATTCCTATTCATGTGGATGGTCCTTATGTCAATTCTAATACGGTAGGAATGAAGAAAATTGGGGATAATGTGTGGATTATGGATCAAACTACCAATGACGTTGTAAATAAAAATGTACAATATTTGAGTAGTTCCATCTTACAATCAGTTTATGATTCTGCTCAATTTATTCAGTCTCTATCATAGGGGTGGAAGGATATGATTTCATTTTATCCATTAAGGATCTATATTATTCTCATACCCATCATGGTATTAATATGCAAACCCATCATGGTATTTGATCATTATCTTTCTCCTAATTGTGATGTTACTAGGAGCCTATTTATCCTCCCACTCAAGTGTTGACTTCTTTTCCCACTTTTGAAGATGTTTTTTCTTTGAAGATTATGTCATCTAGAGAATGTAGTAAGGTTTTTAGTACTTCATTAGAGGAGGTGTCATATTTTTTTAACAACAAATTTTCTTATAGTTTTGTAGTTCATAGGGTTTGATTTTCTAATTGGTATGCATAAAAGGTTTCTTCGTTTGGATTTTCCCTTTCTAAGTTATCAAAATCATGGGGTTTAAATGAGAAATTCCAATACTTTGTCTTGGCCTCTCCACTCTATTTGAGGATTTGCAATTAGTTCTTAGGCCTATATTTTATTTACTTTTTCGTTTAGAGGGATCGATATTATATATGTGACTTGGGCCTTATATTTTCTATGTTTTAGTTTACATTCCAATACTAGTTTTATGCATTATTCCTTAGTGATAAACAAGAATCATTCTTAGGTTTTATAAATGAAAAATATTTTTCTTGGATCCAAGGGATCATGAAATAACTTTTGATGGAAAAATATGTAAGAATTAGCAATATAGTATTTTTATTAATCGGTAGAAAAAATATCATTCTTTCTCATCGAGAAATTTTAGAATTATAATCAGTATAAAAATGTAAATTCAAAAATGTGATCAAGATAACTGTGGAAAGTGTTATGGTCATGATTTATACTTTGACATGTAGTTTATGCCAATGAATTGTAGAAAACATTTCAACTTTTGTGGTCCGTAGCAGACATTATAATGGATATATTATGGGTTATGTACATTTTTAATAAGGAAAAATATATGGATTGTCTCATGGTATCATGCTATTTATTTCCATAATAGGTTATATTTTCTATATTCTCTATATCATTATTTATAGAATCGAAGATGGTAAATATTATATTGTGATGAATTCCATAGTGGAATATCAACATTCAATTATAGATAAGATGCTCTAAAATAAAAGAATACAGGTTTTTGGAACTTGTAAAAATTCACTCTAGAATACCATTGAAAAAACAAAGGTTCCAAGAATTGTAGGTTGTACTCAAAAAACTCAAGTAGAAGGTAAATAGTCAATAAATATTATGAATCATTTAAAAGAGGAAATTTTGGGATGAAAAAAAAAATGATATTTTCACAAAATTCTTCACAAAAAGATTCTAGTAGAATTTGTAGAAAGTAATTTAGAAAACATGGAGAACTCACTCTTAGCTAATAGTTCCAACTTGAATAATAGAATGACTAATATTTGGAAAAAGTTACTCAAATAATTGGTTAATCTACAAGAAATCATTGAAAGATTGAGGTGGAGAGTACCTTCTTCCACCTCTTCTTTTAATTGGTCATTTCTTAGGAAATATAATTTTATGAAAAGGCACGTGAAAATATTATTAAACACTACTAGTGTCAGAAAATTTTGGTTTCCCAATTTGGTTAACATTAAATGAAAATAAAAAAAAATAAAGTGGCAATTTATTATTTATTTCATTTGAAAAAGTACAGTGTCAATAAGGTGCAAATTTCGTTCATTAATTATCAATAAAAATATAAAAAAATATTTGTAAGAATTTATCAATATTACTTACAAATAATATTCTTACTGAATTTCAAAATATCACATAAATTATTTTTCATGAAAATAAAAAATATAAGAAGAATATCATCTTTCATAACAAAACAATAAAATAAAGAGTAAGCCATATCCATCTATTCACCCCAATATAAGGGTGGCTTTTACCTTATTACCACCTAGAAAAAAGAATTGGTGTTACGTCATTGAGTATTGTAACTCCATTGGAGGATGTTCCTAGGATTTTAGATGAAAATATTTCTAGCTTAAATGTAGCCATTAAGAGCACACTTCTAGTGGAGAACGAATCTAGATTCTATTGCATAGCATGCCTAATTAAGGGGATGGAAATGCGTTATTTGGGGGCATATAAATAATATAAATGTCTAATTAGTAATATATTATATTTCTATCCATTACTTGTGTAGATTTTAATCAATTATACTTTAATGGAGAATTGGTCAGACGTGATCAATTTCCCCTCTCTTATAAAAAAATATATAAAAACCTATAATACAGAATCATACATACAACTAAGAAAATATCTCGTGGTTGGGAGGGTATATAGTGCACTATTCCTCAATTCAACTTCTATGAATGTATCAATTCGTATTAAATCATTTTTTACTAGTTTCCACAAGATCAAAAGGGGCCTTTTTCATTATCTTTCTATGTTTCATGATGTTCTATTGTAACTTATTTGGGGTGGCTTCACTCATGGATCCAATGCCTCCTCTTTCAAGGTTTTGTAGCCACTATATTATCATGTATCTTAATTTGAAGAAATTAATGATTAGTCCCTCATGTCCTATTTTAGCTCCACACTAGAAATACTTTTGATAGTTATCCATAGGAAATATTCCTTATATTCCTATATTGATCTCATGTACTAGTAAATTTTAGTTAAGTAAATTGTAGTTAAAGTTAATGCTAATCATAAGTTCCAAAAAAAATGGACCTACAACACTAAACGATGGAATATCAAAATCACGAAGAAATTAAAATAAACTCATTTATCATTGGTGTGTAGTGTATGATGTAGTCATGCAACAACAAACACACCACCACATTCGCAAGAAGGCACTCACCTCATGATCTAAGGGATAAATTTAGTCCTCAAAATTCAAACTGTGGGATAGAGATCGAAACCTATAATATCATATAGATCTTATCGATCTGAATCCAATGCAACTCATTTCACTCAAAACTAATATCATATGATCCCGATATCATGTTCTCATTGAATTGTCAAACAGGTAAAATTTTGCATAATTGACAAGTCACTAGACATTTTGGGCCAGCGGCAAGTTTCCACTTGGCCACTTCTTATTGGTCCAAAAATTTGACTTTTATTGGCGAATGGATTTCTGCCATTTGTCTCAAGTTTCTTGGCTCAGAAATTATTTTATTATATTTTCGGTTGTTAATTGTGTAATTGGAGGACAAATGGAGGAGGGCTTTGTGGGCTAACTGGAGGAAACTACGTGACCTCCCAAGGGTGGCCTAAATTTCTTTTTTGGAGGCTGAGAAACCCACTAGAGTCGAACTTGAGACCAAGCATCAAGCATGAAGGCACTTTACCATTGTGCTACATTATGTTTCTTAACCATATAAGTGTTTAGGTTTTATTTAAAATGGCGCAATTTAGGTTCTGGAGGTTGGGGTTAGGACTAATCCCCAACCTTAGTCCCCACACCCTCGAAACAAAGGGGTGGGACCGAGGGCTAGGGCTTAACCCCATCCCCATGGTCACAGCCTGGCACCACATAACCACATTGCATGAACCATGAGAGGAGATAATGGTTAGGGGTCAGCCCTAGGGTCACATGACTCTCTACAAGACTAGGTGTGCGGAGAATAGAGGGGGTCTAGCCCGAGGAAACATGGCCTATTAGGTGACCACACCACCAACAGATAGGGAGTGCTCTGATGGTTAAGCACTCAATGACCAAATTAAGGCGTCAAGCCCAGTTCGATCGCAGTTATATGCACACATGAGCCCATGATGCTAGATGTTGGAGGCCTAAATGGTAGGGGTGGACGATTAGCCCTGGCCCTTGGGCACGTGCCCTGCATGCAACAACTATTTTCGGAATGGGGGGTCATTGAGTAATTAAAACTAGCGACAATTTTCACCCACGCCAGCAAGGGGCAAATTTGTCTCCTTACATGGCTAAAAAAGGTGGAAATTGTAGGATACTTTGAAGGTGGGTGTGAATTGTAGCATGGTTAGAAGAAAAATTGTTCTAGAGCATAACTCAAACATTTTTTTACCTTTTGGAGTGCAACAAGAACCCAACTAGGGGTTTTTTACTATTCTGGAGCCATTGGAGACAATATGTTTCCATTCTGAGCATTGTAAAGCCATGAAAACACATCTTTGAGAACTTAATGAAAGAGGCCCTACATTGGAAGCTGGACCAGGAGATGTAGCCCAGGAGAGGGGTGAAATACTTTATCATGTTTGCTATTATGTGTTTCTGATATGGTGTTTTGTCTTTGTTTTGGCTGTTAATTGTGTTTAAAATTCACTTTTTATGTGTTCAGTAACTCAATCCATTACCTCAAAAAACATATAAAATTTCACTTGAAATTTGTATATCACCTTTAGTTTTCAATTATATATCATTTTGGTATCAGAAAAAAGGCTATTATGAAGGTTTGATTTGTTCGAAATTGTTTTTTTATGCTTACAATGTTGAAGCTTAAAAGAGGATAAGGAGAATTTGTTGAGCCAACATCTTAAATTATTTCAAGACAACAAACACATCTCAATATTCAATAGTCATGGCACATGAATAAGGTCTTGAAGTGATGTTTGAAGATGAAAGAAGTTTGAGAAAAGCATTCTTTGAGATCTCTGAAATGGTAAAGATTCTTTATGAAGAGGGAAGTGAAAGGTTGTATGGAGAGAGCTCAAAACCTCCAAAAGGAGATCAAGGAAAAGGAGACAAGCCTCCAAAAGGGAATGGAGGGAATGGTGAAAAACCACCACCTTCACCTCTATCATCCTCATCCTCATCTTCTATTTCTTCTACCCTTTCACAAACACCTCCAAATTCTCCAAAGGGTCATGGTAAAAATCCTTTGCTAAAGCTTGATATTAAGTTTGAATTGCCTATGTATGATGGAGGGGTAGATGTTAAGAAATTAGATAATTGGGTTTGTCAGATTGAAGTGTATTGTAGGATACAAAGGATCATGGATGATGAGATAAAAATTCAGCTTGCTTCTCTTATATTGGAAGGTGCAACGCTTATTTGGTGGGAAGCCAAAAATCAAGAGGACATGAAAAAACATGAAAAGGTTTTATCCTCTTGGAATGATTTTGTTTTTGCAATAAGAAGGAATTTTTATGCATTAGCATACATGAAAAAAGCTATCATGGATTGGAAAAACCTTAGGCAAGCTAAGGGGAAAAATCTACAAAGCTATACTTAGGAATTTAGGAAAAGATCTTTGATTTTGGGTGTATATTTGTCCTCTCAAGATACTTTTCTCAAATACAATGGAGGATCACACAATTACTTGAGACATGCCATTCTCATGTTTAACCCTATAAAACTAGACGAAGTTTGAGTACACGCAACTCATTTAGAGGCAAGAGGTAAAAATGTTTCTGAAGAAACTAGTGAGAATTCATTTAAGTTTGGAGAAAAGGGAAAAGGGGAATTTAAAGGTAAGGATAAAAAGAATGTTGCAATCAAGAAAGAAGGAGAAAATCTCATAGGTAAACATCGTTCTAAAGAAGTCCGTGAAGAACACCATTGTTGGAAACTTAATCCTGGGATGAGACCCAACAAGTTTAATAACAAGGAGAAAGAAAACGTTGTTACAACTACACAACAAGTTCTAGGATTTGATTCTGAAGATGAAACAAAAATCATAGACATGGGATTGAAAGGTAACGATTCAATTGCAATGGCTAGTTGTTCTAGGAAACCCATTGAAACCGAAAATGAAAGAGAAAGAATAAAGTTTTTCCATATCAGAATCATCACAAAACATAACAAGGTAGATACTTTGTTTGATAGTGGTTCACAAGCAAACCTCATTTAGAAGACATTGTCAAGAAATTAAATTTGGAAAACATTCATCATCCTAAACCTTATCTTTTTGGTTGGGTATGTGACAATTCCAATTTGCAAATGACAAGCAAATGCATACTTAAATTTGACATCACTACAAATTTATTAATGAGATAGAACTTGATGAGGTAGAACTTGATGTGGTACCACTTGACATTTGTGGGATTGTTTTGGGAAGCTCATACTTATATGAAAGGAAAGCCATATTTCATTGCCATGAGAACAAGTATCACTTGTTTAAATATGGGATTGACTACATTGTTAGAGAACATAGAAAGAAGTTGATTCTATCTCTTGTGAATGTTGGACAAAGGAAGAGGTTTGTAAATGCTAGTTAGAATTTTACATTGTTGATGATTAAACATAAAGATGTTTATGAATCTGAAGTTTTTCAAGGATATGAATCAAGTTTAAAATATGATTTCATTGAGATTGATAATCAATGTGATAAGAAGTTTCAGGAGTCTAACATGCTGCCTCCTAAAAGAGGAAAACTATGTGAATTCATTTGCAACAATATGCATCATTGTTGAACATTGGTATGAACAAGATCCCAGTGTTAAAGAATACAAGGGTCAAAAATAAAATGCAAAAGCTATTTGACAAAGATGAAATTGGTTCTAAAATATATTCTTGTGGGTTTCATAATTTTTTGGCTTCGAAGAGGGATAGTGCATGGTGATGGCATTCACACTTGGTGAAGACTCAAGCCAAAAACAAGGCTAGACATTCTAAGCATCGTTATGACTACAGTGTTCAAGGTGAAGTTAACTTGAAATTGAATAAGGCTTCTTTGATTGAAGGCCGAGAAGATAATATTCATATTTATTTAAAAAAAAAAATATCATCTAAACATCTTGAAGAATTGCAGCAAGCTCTTATCTTATACAGAAAGATAAAGACTTTAAGAGTGAAGTGCCTTCATGAGAAGCTCAAAGCGAAAAAAGCAAACAAAACCAAATGGGTTGAGGTTGGAAGGATGAGGGAACTATACCCTCATCTAATTGTTGACTGAAAATGATATTTCGGAGGTCCAAAAGCTTCTAATGGCGAGGAGTGATCTAGGGGATCAATTTAGTGTTCAAAATTCAAAGTGTGTGACAGAGCTTGAAACCTATAGATCTCAATGATTTGAATCCATCACAACTTGTTTCACTCAAAATAGATATCGTGTGGTCCTGATATCATGTTCTGATAAAATTTCCAAACAGGTCAAATTTTGCAGACAAATGACTATACATTTTGGGCTAGTGGCAAGATGCCACTTGGCCACTTATGATTGGTTCTAAAATTCAAATTTTATGGCCAATGGATTTCCTCCATTTGTCTCAATATGAATGGATGATAAATTATTTTATTATATTTTGGGTTGTTGACTATGTAATTAGAGGACCAATGGGGGAGGGCCATGTATGTCAACTAGTGACAGCCACGTGGCATCCCAACGGTGGTCTAAAATTCAGGTACATAGGCTGAGAAGGCCATCGAATTCAAACTCGAGACCAAGCATCAAGCACCAGGGCACTTTACCACTGCACTACATTATATTTCTTAACCATATGTGTTTGGGTTTTATTTAAAATGGCACAATTTAGGTTTTGGAGGCTGGGGTCGTGGCTAAGCCCCAACCTTGGTCCCTCGGCCCTCAAAACCAAGGTGTGGAACCAAGGGCTAGGTCTTAGCCCCATCCCCATGGTCGCATCCATGCACCACATAATAACATTACAAGAACCATGGGTAGATATAATGGTTAGGGGCCAACCCTTGGAGACCAGCCCCAGGGTCACATGACCCTCTACAGGACCTGGTGCATGGAGAACAGAGAGGGGCTAACACCTGGGTGCCAATCCCCAACCACATGGCATAATATGTGACCCCATCGCCAACATTCAAGGGGTGCTCTGACGGTTAGGAACCCAACATAGAATTTAAGGCACCAAACCCAGTTCTATGAAGGTTATATGACCACACATCGACAACTGGAAAGGGCACGAAATTATAGTGCCAAACCTCAGGTTATATGCGTGCATAAGACCATGATGCCAAGTGTTGGGGGCCCGTCTGGCGAGGTAGAGTGGTTAGCCCCAACCCTTCGAAACATGGCCCCATGTGACCATAATTTTCAAAAGAAGCGATCATTAAGAAATTAAAACTAATGATAATTTTCACCTGAACTGGCGCAGGGTAAATTTTTCTCCCAACGTGGCCAAAAAAGGTGGAAATTGGAGGATACTTTGTAGGTGGTGTTAATTGTAGCACGGTTAGCAAGAAAAATGTTTTAGACCATAATTCAGCCATTTTTTGACCTTTTTTAGTGCAACAAGACCCCAAATAGGGTTTTTTACTGTTTTGGAGCCATTAGAGACAATATTTTTTCATTATCAGCATAATGCCATGAAAACACACTTTTGAACACTTAACGAAAGAGGCCCTGAATTGGAAGTTGGACCACAAGATGTAGCCCAATAAATGGTTGAACTCCTATATCATGTTTGTTGTTATGTGTTTCTGATATGGTGTTTTGTCTCTTTTTTGGCTATTAATTGTGTTTTAAAATCACTTATTTATGTGTTTAGTAACTTGATCCATTACGCAAAACACATATAAAATTTCACTTGCATTTTGTAATTCACCTTCAGTTTTCAATTACAGATCACCTCACCACCTCTAAATTTGTATAAGAACACAAATAGTTAGAATTTTAATTCATGGATTAAAAATATGAATCCTACTTCCAAACTAGACAAAATATGACCATAGCTAATAATTTTCCACTTCTATTGAAAATTCAAAGTCTTTAGGAGAGGAATGGTGGGCTAATGTATCATAACATATACAATTCTCTCCGCTTACAATATACTTTCCTTTCTATTTGAACTCAATGATGCAACCAACAATAAGTGGATGGCATTTATCACTACATTTAATACACTTTTTTATCTTCCTTGATTCACCAAGATATATTGGCTTGTTGGTACCAATTGCAATAAACCTTTGTATATATTATTTAGTAGTAAATTTCCACATTCACCAATTTATAACTACAAATTCGTATTATAGATCTCAATGAAGTACTCATTGTTAAGTTTAAATATGGAATATTTTCTTTGATTATGATATTCTATTATTTAGTCCAAAATGATTTATTGAGCTTGTTAGCATTCTCCCTCCATTGAACTCTAAAACGATATAAAATTATATTAGTCCAATCTCAACAAAAAACATCCTCACTCCCATAAATCCATTAGTCTACCCACCCATTGTCACACAAGACACTATAATTTCCATTACACATCAACACATGGTGTTAGGAATTACCATGACTTATATGTCTAAAGGGACCCAAAAAAACTTCTTGATAAAAGTTCTATACTTATAAGGATGTGAGACAACATACCTTTCCTAAGAGAATGATAATAAATGTACATTTTATGGGTGTCAAAACAACATGTTGAAACATTTAATAGGATTTTGTATGCAAATTTATAACATACAAGACACACATAACTTTATTCTCTCTCCTAATCTAAGACATATGAGTGTCCAAAAAGTACCAAGTCAAACCTCAAAAATTTCTCCACACATTGTCTTTCAACTATCCACGATGAACTCGATTAAATTATTGACTTATATTTGTATTAGGGCCAAATTTAGGCCTTCTTTATAGTCCCAGAAAGTGCAGTCTTCATCACATAATAGACTTTGATTTCAACTCTGAATGGGCCATGATATTATAATAGACAAGGCTTGAACTTCACCTTCAGAATGAGCTCAGACTTCATCATATAATAGGCTTGGAATTTATCTTAGATAAGCTCGGACTTAAAAAATTCCATAGAGATGGTGTTCCACTAGAGGTTTGTTCAAGTCTTGAACTAGTCACCATGGGGTTTCAAGGCAAGCTATAAAATGAGAAGAGATATCATTTGTTGTGGGTGGAGAGAGCCAATAGACTACCTCCAATTCACATGAAAGCTATTCTTCTCATTCAAACAACCCAACCTCTATGATGACGCCATTTACAGGGGTGTTGAGCGTTGGAAAAGGTATGTATTTACCATTTATTTCTTTATCTTTTTCTTTGAATCATAACTCCTTTACATTCTAAGATGGTAATATGTTAAAGAATTATGATAGAATTAAGTAGATTTGTGATTGATAAAAAATAACTAATTATTGTCTTTTTCTATACAGAAAGTGAAGGAAATAGAAAATCATTATTCGGGAGAAAAGACAAAGCAAAAGAAACTATTGTCCCTTCGACAAGAAGCCATATCTAGACTACGAGATCAAGATCGGAGCGCATGGTCCGGGAAAAGGAAGAGAAAACATGGCATCATAACGAGAAGAAAAAATGGCAATCGTTGCTTCAAGACTTATCTGTACTCTTGATACTTCCGCCTAACCATTATAAAAAGGGACAACATTGGTAGCCCAGGGGGCAAATTTATTATAAATTTGTAGAATTTATTGTTGTAACCTTAACTTTTATCATCGACTCTCTTTGAAGAGCGATAGCTGTAACTCTTCCATTTATGATTAATATATAACTTAGTTGTTGTTCCATTATCTGATCCTGGAGTAAATGCAGCAGTGCTTCCCTAGTGGCTAAGTGCCTGGCCCTAGTGGATCCACTTGCTTCTTGTATCATTACTTTATAATTACAGTCGTGTGTGGTTTGATTTCCTTTACATTTATTTAATTCGCTTTATTCATTAATCTTTTGTTTCTGAACATTTCGTTGAATTGCTCTATTATATCGAAATCGTAATCGAATAGTAAGATTATTATTCACAACTTAAAATTTTATGTTGTTCATTCTGAAACGATATTGCACTGTCTAATTCGGATTTTGTTATTCACTTACAATTGTGATTGTTGTTCATTTAACTACGGTTCACTTAAAATTGCAATTGTTATTCCTTTAACTATCATTCAATTATAACTGCAATTGTCGTTCCTTTATACTTGTGGTTAAGTTCCATTATGCTAGAATAAGATTACTAATTCAATTACTCTATAATCACTGTATGTTTACACTTAGTTAGGTTTGTTGTTCGTTTATTATTTGAAGATTGTTGTTCAATTCATTTCAGTAAAGATTGTTGTTCAATTCATTTCGGTTAAGATTGTTGTTCAATTCATTTCTATAGGTTAAGCCTTGTTGTTTGACCTTTTCAATGGATGTAGTTGTTGTTCCTTTTCTATTAATCGAATTGTTATTTCCAGTATTTTCTTTAGTGTGAATAGGAAGATTTACAACTGTAACGAACATTGACTACTATTGTCTAAGTTCTCAGGTTGGAGATCTTGTCTGTGATTGATTTTCATTTACATCAGTTTAGAGGGGAAAGAGTTATTTACTGAATCCACGACTGATGGTTGTTGCATAAACTATTTAGTTGCAGAGCATTTAAGTTTCTTGCCATTACAATTAGATTTTGTTTCCAGCATTTATTTACTTTTGCAAGCACTATACTCCAAACATTACTCTTGAACCAGTGACCGCCTCAGACTGAGTACACTCTTGAGATAAAAAATCATGCCTATATTGATAATTAATGTAGGATAAATAGGAGTTAAAGAGGCACCTTTTATACCTCAACATTTTGGCGTCATTGCCAGGGAGAGTGTAGCCATTTGTTTCTTTCGAAAAGAGAGTAGTGTAAGTACCTTATAGGAGTGAATTAGGTTTTAAAAATGGAAGGTAAGAACCTGCGTACAAAGCATGTAATAGCCCTGCTCTCCCACCCACTTTCCTGCAAATTTGTTGATTATTTTGGGTAGAAATAAGTATTTGATTTGTGTGCATGACTAAGAAGAAAAAGCCTAAAAATAATCCAAAACTACTACCCAAACCTGATAAAGCTAAGGGACCGATGACCCTTGGCCGATCAACCTTTATAAATGATATCATTAAAAAAGAAGAATCTCAGCCGTCAATAGGTCCTAGAAAAGTTGCTTCTAGATAACCTACTAGCTCCCTTCGGGCCATAGAATCACCATCTGTAGCCTTTGCTAAGGTGCATAGCCAAACAAAGGAGCAAGATTTTCAAGAAATTGAGAATTCTAGCCCAAAATCATTACAAGAAGGGAACATTAGTAATCTCTATGAAGGAGGAGGAGAAACAGGGGAAACAGAAGAACCAAGATCTTCTCTTGGAATAGTTTAGCCACTAAGCAGCCCAGATAAGGGAAGCACTGCCAAAATCATCCAGAACAAAGCTAAAGAACCTGAAGAGCTAAGAGCCCCCTAGATATTAGTTTAGCAAGGAGCTCTCATCATCCCAAATCAAGGAAGTGTTGTTAAGGCCATTCCTATTCCTTCTAATCAGCCTAGGAATACTTCCCTAGAAATCCCAAAAGGATATTGGCACATAATTGACCAAATGGCCCAGAACTAGCAAACACCTCAAACCTCCACACTACAATATCCCATTGTATATACTACAGTTAATTCACCTATGAAGGCCATTCCTCTCCATCATATGCCTACATTCCATGGCCTAACATCGGAAGATCTAGGCACATTTTTTATTTGAATTCGATGTACTATGCTAGGGGTATGACTACACCATCAATCCCCAAAAGATAAAATTATTTCCCTCCACATTAAAGGGAGCAGCTTTGCAATGGTTTATGGGGTTAGGTGGAGGTGCTATAAATGACTGGGATCATATGAAAGTTGTTTTCTAAAGAATTATCAAGATTATTGTAGGTCTAGA
Source organism: Pinus taeda (assembly GCA_000404065.3). NCBI lineage: Eukaryota > Viridiplantae > Streptophyta > Pinopsida > Pinales > Pinaceae > Pinus > Pinus taeda. The sequence continues at coordinate 430,064 of APFE030340105.1, forward strand.
GAATTTAAGGATGAAATATTTCAAATGACAGCCAGACCTAATGAAACATTGGAGGAATATGTAGAACGCTTCCAATACAATCTTCAGAGATCTCCTTATGCATCATTACCCTTACCTAACAATGTATTAAAAACGACATTATTAAAGGGATGAAGGAACAATGGCTTGAAACACTAAATATTATGGGAAAAGGTGACATCTATTAAGAAAATTCTGCTAACATTATTGATTTATGTATCAGGAGTTCAAGAGGCAGCACAAGGCTAAAACCAGCAGAACGTGACATGCTCACGAGGTACAACAAGATCTCTAGTGGAGGAGTAACCCACACAGAAATAGGGAATTTACTAGAGAATTTCAAAACTGATATATTGGGGACTCTGACAACGCAGCTCGATATTATGCAAGCTAAACAGAAACAAGTAGAAGCAGAGCAAAACCTAGAAATATTCTTCCTTAGATGCAGAAAGAAACACAACCATAAAGAGTGCTCACTAGATGCAGTCCAAGTCTGTGCTATTTATACAAAAGATCACTCCACAAAGAACTGCCCCTCACTCCCGGGTTTGAAAGTAGTGTACAAAGAAGCGGAAGAAGAATCATAACCAATGTACCTACTTAATCAGCATCATCAATGGCAGCCACGACAACCAGATATGCCCTTCAAACCATCTTCTCTTTTCCAAACTCCACAATATCATGCTCAGCAATATAATACAATGTGGCAAAATCAGCCACCCTTCCCAAACTAGTCACAACAACCATTTCCTTCATCACCATGGCCAAATCAAACAAGCCAAACTAATTGACCAAACTTTCCCTATTCCCCACCATGTTGGAAAAACAATGCATATCCAACACAATGGTCCCCTTCCACTCCACAGAGTCAAGCCTGGCAGTCAAACTGGCAAAGAATGATGAATCAGCCAGCTGGAACCATCCCTCTCCCTCAATCCACACTGCCAGCACCATATACACTACAACAAAATCCCCAGTCCAACTTAAGACTACAACTCCTAGCCCAACCCAACCCGAACCGTAATAATAGACTGGTTCAATCTGTTCAGATAATCAAAACACCAAAACTAGAAACCGATGTAAGGGAGTGCAACGGCCTTCAATTAAGGTTTAGGCGCATAATAGAAACTAAGGGAAATAAAAATGGTTAAGTTGAAAATTAGTTACCTGTAGAACAACCACTACAAGAAGAGGATGTGGTCAGACAACAAACTGACAACCAAGCAACCACGTATTCTCCCCCATTCCCAGAATGATTAATCATATCACACCCTATAGAACATCCTGACTTTGATCTTCTGGGGGAACTAAGAAATTTGTGTATAAAAATCCCACTCCTCCAACCTATCCAAGATATCCCAATATATGCAAAAACCATCAAATAGTTATGTATAAGAAATCCAAAGAGAAGAATAACAACTAACCCAACTGTCCAAGTAGTTGGCACCCTATCTGATCTGTTATCAGGAAGAGAAGCACCTGTCAAATATGAAGACCTAGGGAATCCTATAGTGATAGTGCAAATCAATGGACAAACCTTTTCAAATGCCCTAGTTGATTTAGGGGCTGCAATTAATATTTTAACAACCACCACTTGTCAAAAAATTGGCATTACATCAGTGGAACCAACTTCCACCTTATTGGAACTAGCTGACCGATCAATAGTTAGGCCAGAAGGTACAGTACACGATGTAATGATATCCGTAGATTCTTGGGAATACCCTGCCGACTTTCTGATAATCAACCCCAAAAACCGACTCGATGGACACCCTTTAATCTTAGGTA
>APFE030340105.1:438311-454556 GCA_000404065.3 Pinus taeda
GCTATTTGAGGTGATTTGTAAAAATGTACTATGATACAAAATATTCGTCCACTAAAAATTTAAAACCCCTTAATTTCGCCAAAGGGCGAACATTCGCCCCTAAAATCACCCCTAGAGAGCAGGATGGGTTGTCTACCTTAACTGACTACAGTAGTCTCATGAAATGGTGGCTATCGAATTTCCATAGAATTTGCAGGAAGATCGTTCCATGGTGAGGGGGAGACAAATAACAGTAACAGATGCGGTAATTGTTGAAGTAACGGGACTACCAGCTGTTGGACCAGTATGGACACAGAAAAAAGTGAGACTTCAAGACGTTGTAGCCATCTTCCGAGACGAAGGACAGAACCTTACTGTGAAAGGAAAAGCAGTCCTGCCTGCAACCCTAGGAGAACCATGGGCAGAATTAGCCAGAATTGTGCAAAGCTACATCACATGCAATGGGAGAGAGGATGTGGTAAGACCATGCCATCTCAAATTATTAGTAGTATTAAAACAAAAATGTGTTGTAAATTTTCCCACATATTTAAATTTTTTATTGCATGATGCTACTTAGAGCATAAGAAAATCTCGTCATACAGAGATGGTAGTAAGTCATCACAGCTTAATACAGCTAATAGTCAGTTATAGTCTCTCTCAACAGCAGATTAGTTGGGAAGAAATGGTATTCTCAATAGATGGGGGATTGGCCTTACCAGCCTCGAAATGAAAAGAACTGCTAGCACATCAATCAAACCGCAGAAACACAGATAGTTCGCCGGATTGGGAAGAAGCAGGGGAATGTTGGGAAGTCCCCAAGATAACAGTAGCCAACCCTTAGAGATAGATGACTGAGAGGATGAGCAACCCCCACAACTTGAAGGAGGGGAAAACGAAGAAGAGACTTTGAAGAAAATATGGAAGAGGAACCGGAAGAAGAAACTGAGCACTTCAGCAAGGAAGAAGGGGAGGAAGCAGAGCCACCCAGCGGAAGCCCATTACAAAACCCTTTGCAAGAAGACGAATTGGCCCAAATTTTGGCTAATATGGGTGAGTATATCCAACACCATAGCCAACTCAACCTCGATATTGAGGTAGGACCATCACAGGAACACTCTGCTCACAGCAAAAGTGCATCTGAGGAGATGAATGACACAGAAGAAGTAGAAGGAGAAGCCACCCAGGAAATAGTAGATCAAACCAGGAATACCTCCCCTGAGAAACCTAATTAGGAGGAAGAGAACACTAAAGAAGTGTTCCAAACAGAAAATATGGAAATAAGCTAGGGCGAGGGTACAATCCCTGAAGAAGAAATCCCAGACCCAAGAAAAGGAACAGTTGTTCCTTCGAAGAAGAAGACGAATGAAATCAAAAGGCTGTGAAAGGAATAGTAAAGGCTACTAAATGTAGTAAAGCAAATTAGACAACAAATAAGGGTCCTAAAAATGGGGATAATATCAAAAAGAACCATAGGAACAAAGGATGCAGCCACCCAAATGAGACCCCAGAAAATAAAAGCCAAGGGGACTCAAACCAAGCCCATATCCATTAGGGACAGCAACGAATAGCATGCAGTTGTTACAAATGTAGAGGCCAAAACAGAAGACACACCAGTCTATAATAAGGACATCCAGACAGAGGCATTTTCCTCTAGTGTCACGATCGACTGGACAATTCATTACAAAGAAACACAGACTGAGGAAAGCAGAGGTCGCAATAAGAAGATCCAGGTAGATCTTCAACCAAAAAATGTTTTGATGGACAATGATCCTAGGATAGTGAGACTTCAAGAGGATCTGGCATAGGCCCAGCAAACTATAGAAAAGCCCATAGAAGAAACTGTTCCTCAGGAGAAATATCAAAAGTTATAGCAGCAAGTAAAGAACATCAATGCATTCAAGAATGAGGCCTTCGATAGATGTCGAAAGGCAGAGGAAAAAGTTGAAAAGGTAAGAAATAAGCAGTCATAAGTCGAATGGAAACCCTCTGTTCTCTATATACTGATGTTCTAGCATGTAGGGCACCTACCAAAAATTATGCTTTGTTTTTTATAGAAAGGTATTTAAAGTTAAAAATTCAGGCTGTCAAGGCAGAGGTGCCTATATAGTTAAAAACTATTGATGATTTTATAAACTGCTGTAAACATTATGGGGTAAAAGTCCAATGATTGCTATGTGAGTTTTGTTTGCATAATTTTGTGTTGGAGGATGAAACAGAAAAGAACCCCAGTCCTTTTGTGGGTGATATCTAGTTTCAGGCATTCATCTCTTTTGTTGTTAACCAAATAAAGTGGCTCAAGGCCTATAACACCTTTTAGAGACAAGAAAACGGGTTAGACCTTTGGGTAAGAGGAGAACCGAAAAACCCATTACAAATGTGGAATAAACATAGAAGCTTAATGAGAAGGAAGGGTGTGATCCAAAAATTGGGGCCCATTCACAAAGCAGTTGTCCAGCAAAGCGTAGAATACTTCCTATCCATCAAATACCTTACCATAGCAGCAACTAAATTCTGATGGAAGACTTCCAATTGGAATATTCAGGATAAAGATCCATTCAATTACGAAAATTTTAAGTTAGCTATTGATCACCTCATTACCTATAGTAACCTCATCTTGAGACAAGGCCCGTATTGGCTAGGTTGTAGGTTTCGAAGTCCAATTATCTGGTATCCTGCAGCAGGGTATAAGGCCCTATATGAGTTGCCTAAAGGCCAGACAGGGAATATTTTTGAAGTTTTAGCTACACATCATGTTTTTAGACCACTTCATGAAAATCCTTCTCTAGCCTATTCCCTAACTGCCTTGCATGTAAATTACAATGTTTTCATGAGGGCATGAAAAAGGGTAAGCAGGGGGGTGTGTTGAGTGTTGGAAAAAGGTATATATTTACCATTTATTTATTTATCTTTTGTTTGAATCATAACTCCTTTACATTCTAAGATTGTAATATGTTAAAGAATTATGATTGAATTAAGGATATTTGTGATTGATACAAAATAACTAATTTTTGTCTTTTTCTATACAGAAAGTGAAGGAAATAGAAAATCATTATTCAAGAGGAAAAGACAAAGCAGAAGAAATTGTTATCCCTCCAACAGGAAGCCGTATCCAGACTAGGAGATCAAGATAGGAACGCATGGTCCAGGAAAAGGAAGAGAAAATGTAGCATTAGTACAAGAAGACAAAACGATAAACTGAAGATCAAAGATATAGTGAATCCCTTAGGATCCTTTGATCCTGAGGGATTGCCTCTTCAAGACTTATTTGTACTCTTGATACTTCTGCCTGGCCATTATAAAAAGGGACAGTGCTGGTAGCCCAGGGGGCAAATTTATTATCAATTTGTAGAAGTTACTATTGTAATCTTAAATTTTATCATCGACTCGCTTTGAAGAGAGATAGTTGTAACTCTTCCATTTATGATTAATATATAACTCAGTTGTTGTTTCATTATCTGATCCTGGAGTAAACACAACAGTGCTTCCCTGGTGGCTAAGGGCTTGGCCCTAGTGGATCCACTTGCTTCTTGTATCATTACTTTACAATTACAATCATGTGTGGTTTGATTTCCTTTACATTTCATTAATTCGCTTTATTCAGTAATCTTCTATTTCTGAACATTTCGTTGAATTGCTCTGTTATATCGAAATCGTAACCGAATAGTAAGATTATTATTCACAACTTAAAATGTTATGTTGTTCATTCTGAAACGATGTTGCACTGTCTAATTCGGATTTTGTTGTTCACTTACAATTGTGATTGTTGCTCATTTAACTACGGTTCACTTACAATTGCGATTGCTATTCCTTTAACTATCGTTCAATTATAACTACAATTACCCTTCCTTTATACTTGTGGTTAAGGTCCATTATGCTAGAATAAGATTACTAATTCAATTACTCTATAATCACTGTGTGTTTACACTTAGTTAGGTTTGTTGTTCCTTTATTAGTTGAAGATTGTTGTTCAATTCATTTCGATAAAGATTGATGTTCAATTCATTTCGGTTAAGATTGTTGTTCAATTCCTTTTTGTAGGTTAAGCCTTGTTGTTCGACCTTTTCAATGGATGTAGTTGTTTTTCCTTTTCTATTAATCGAATTTTTATTTCCAGTATTTGCTTTAGTATGAATAGGAAGATCTACAATTGTAACGAACATTGACTATTGTTGTCTAAGTTCTCAGATTGGATATCTTGTCTGTGATTGATTTTCGTTTACATCAGTTTACAGGGGAAAGAGTTATCATTACTGAATCCACGACTGATGGCTATTGCATAAATGATTTAGTTGCAGAGCATTTAAATTTCTTGCCATTATAATTAGATTGTGTTTCTAGCATTTATTTACTTTTGCAAGCACTATACTACAAACATTACTCTTGAACAAGTGACTTCCTCAGACTGAGTACACTCTTGAGATAAAAAATCATGCCTAGATTGATAATTAATGTAGGATAAATAGGAGTTAAAAAGACACCTTTTATACCTCAACAAGGGGTACCCATGATCTAGTTTACATCCTCTAGGGTAGGTGCCATCTTTACCGCAGGAACACAAATGTATGTCTACTAAGATTCCAATATGACATTACCTATACTAACTACATATGAGATGTATATATATTTTTTACTTGGATGGAACCTCTCCTAGCATATATTTTGTTTGAACCCTAATAGTATGATCCTAATCAATTTTTTCCCTAAGCTCCATATAATCTCTATATCTAGCCACTAGCCATGACGAAATTACCTCTCTACCTAGTTTCTCCAAGATCAGTAGAAAAAGAGGTAGTATCTTTGTGACCTCTCGTGTGCTCTCAATTATATCTTTTACTAGCTTGTCCTCTTATTTACTAGCCTCATCATCACCTCTCAAACTATCAATTGTAGGTATATCCCTCTCCATTAGCATGTCTTATACCCAATTCAAAGAGAATAATATCAATAGACTTGCAAACTCACCCCTAGTAAAAACTTATGTTGGGCACATATTCTATTTGCCATTGTGGTCACCCTATATTATTTACCTTCACCTTGACCATAGCCATCAAAAGTGAACTCATAGATACACCTACCTTTGCTAGTGGTGCATTTGTATATATCTCTAGAAAAAATGGTTCTTAAACTATCCTTGTATCCCTGAAGATATGTTTTAAGACTGAAATAGAAAGGGAATAGATTGCCAATAGGCCATATGTTTAAGTTGTAGGGTTTCTTATGTAGGCATGAAATTACACATTTAATAGGATTTGTTAGTCTATTTATGTCTAGTCCAAGGCAGAAGCATTGGGTCACTCTAAAAATAATTTTTCAGTATTTGAAGGAGACCAAGGACTATGTTTTATGTCAGAAGAAAAATTAAAATGAACGATTATACATATGGTATTTTATAGATCCTGATTAGGCTATAGATGTAGATAGCAAAAATTCTAGAGGTGTATTTGAAATTTTTTGATGTATCCATAGACTAGATGGTTAAGAAGTAGTTTATTATTGCTTTGTCAAGTGCAGAGGATTAGGACATTATTACTATAGGGGCTACCAAAGAAGCTATAAAGAATATTATGTGGACATTTTTTGCTACAGTCAAAGTGCCATTATAGTTAGTAGATCATCGACATATCATGCATGGACTAAACAAGTATAGTTTAGTTTCTTTTTCTTAGAGACATGATTGAGCTTGTTTTGGTGTAGTTGGTAAAGTTCAAGACTAAATAAAAAGTAATAGATTTTGTCATAAAGGATGTTGAAGCTATTAAATTTCATTTTTGTCGCTAGACCATTGAATTAGATGAATGTGAGAAAATGTAAAATCAATATGTTGGAATCATTTTGTTTCCACATAATTTTCTAACTTGCTAGTTTTGTTAATGTTCATAGTTTCTTATTAGCGTAAAAGCTAGTTGAGTATTGATGTCAGAAGCTAGCTCACTATTCATGTTGAAGCTAGTTGACTATTTTTGTTGAAGCGGGCTAATTGTCCTTGTAAGAAGCTAATTTATTATTAGTAAAAGAAGTTAGTTGATTTAGAGTGTTGAAGCTAACTGACTATTACTATCGAAAGCTAACTAACCATCAGTGTCAAAGCTAGCCAACTATATATGTTAGAAGCCAGATCCCAAAAATGAGAAAATTGTATTTTTATCTATTTTTGGCAATGGATTGATTGGTAGTGCTAGGATTTGACTTGATTTTGGAACCTTACCTATGACCTTCATATGATTCTCAGGATGGTTATATAATTGCACCCATATTTAGACAAATGAAAATGTATATTATCTTATGGAAATAGTATGCACATTTTGATTGAAGGCCACATGTACATTTTATAACATTACTATGTTAAATATTGAATTATGGTATATGTAGTTGTGTGAGAGCTCTTGAATCCATTTTTTATAGTTTTATTATTCATGTATAGTGATATAAATTAATAAAATGATTTTCCCTTCCACTTATTTTATGAGTCATCTCTAGTTTGATGTGCAGAATCTCCATATCTACCCTACCGATACTAAAGCCAAGTACACTTTGAAGCAATGATAAGGAATGACAATCCTTATGTAGAAAATCTTGTACATTCACAATCTCATGCAATTTACTAAAGCACAGGAAAAGAACCTACTTCTACTTTCAACCTGCGGAAGCCAATAGATCGATGAAAAAAATATGAACAAGAATAAGATAAATCAATGGAAAATAACACAAGATGTATCTCGAGAAAAATTCCACACAAGTATGCTCAACTCTCTCAGCTCACAAGAAAGCTCTTGGCCAACACTTAGCCACTTATACAGCTCTCCAAGCCCCTAATCTCTTGCATAATTCCTAGGATGAATAGCCCATATTTAAAGGGAAATCATGCTTCCAAAACTACACAATCCAAGCATAGGTCCTTCTCTGACTGCAAGCATGATATTTACACTCCAGTAAATAATACAACTGATAGTACACTGACCATGCCCTATAGTCTCAATTGGGTCTTTCTCAGAATTGACATGCATGAGTTTCTAATGAAGGAATCTTTAGTTAACTAGAGTGACACTTGTGGATGCACTAGTGCACCAACTAACTATTAACTCTCTATTAGTTCCTCAAATAGTTTGGAACTAATTTAACTAAACATAACTCAGTAAAATGAGTGATCTAATTACAACTCACAATTAAACTCATAATGGACCACTAAAACTTAGGGAGAACGTACACATGACTTTAAAATTACTTCCAACTCGAAATACCTAAGCTAATTAAGTTAATTAAACTTAATTAACTATTTACAAGTTTCAATGAGAATAGAATTCAATTTTAATTCTCAGTTTAATTCAAGGATAAATTAAACTGGAATTTCTTGTTGTCGTTTCTCAACGCTCCCTCTCAACAAGAAAGGGACTATAAGCTACCCCAATCCTATCTCTGTGAAACTCAAATTTACATCTCGACAATGCCTTTTTCAAAATTTCAGCATCTTTCTTCTCTGTGGGAATGTAATCTAACAACATAATCCACCTCAATACACAATATCTGAAAATCCAATTTTTCATGATGATACCGGATATCAATATGCTTGGACCGATCATGAAAAATTGCAATTTCAAAGATTGTGTATTGAGGTGGATTATGTTGTAGAGTACATTCCCACAGAGGAGAAAGATGTTGAATCCACCAACATTCAGTGGATCACCCTGGTATGAAGTCCCAACTAGACCTCACACTATTTGGTGTGGGAGTCCCATCCAGTACGATGGCCGAGTTGCCATTATCTTAAGGATTTGCCTCAACTCTTGCTTGTCATCACAGGAGAGTGGTCTACTTTGTCTTCGAGAAGTGAGGTTTGTGTGCCTGGTGAGTGTAAGTGTACTTGTGTCAATGGTTCTTTTACTGTCAAGGGAGAGGGTGAGAGTGAGTTCCAAGTCGATTGGGAGTAGTCCCAATGCTGCTAGAAACACACAACAAAATATGATGTACACATCTTCCAGCGAAGTAGTCCACATGGATCGGCAGTCACAACACACAAGGGAAGATACATGTATTACACTTAGTGGATTAGTCCACACGAGTGCAAAGGTTGTTTACAACAAGTTTTATGTGAAAGGTCTGTCTGATGTCCAGAAGAGTAGTCTACATGGGTGAGACAACATTAACAGCTTATACAACACATTTCCATTGATAGGTTATGTATTACAACAAGTGAAATAGTTCAAATGTAGAACATAGGCTAAAGAAACATGCATCACAAGTGTTAAATATTAGACTTACAACAGTTACAATACATGTGTGAAAATGTGTTGGCCTATTAGCAGGCTTCTGAATTAAGCGAAAGTTCCAAGACACATCATTAGACCATACATCACTAAACCAATGTGAGGGGCATTGGATCCACTGCTTACTCCTCAAAGAAAATATTACAGACTCTCTTGGCTATGTGGGAGGAGCCGAGGTGAAAATCCCTTTCCATGTACAAATGAGTGGGTATTTATAGCCACGAATAAAACTGACCCCTTCTGGCTATTTGACTACCCTCATGACTGTTTGACTTCCATGAATTTTCGACTCTACATAACTCTTTGTAAAACAAGTGGGTCTCTTATACTTCCACGTTACATTACATTGATTGACAACATGGCCCACAGTAGAGATGTGGACGACATGACTCATGACACGAATTGACATGACAGTGTTGGTACATTCATTCTGCTGCTAGAGTGCATGTCAAGCTGAAGTGTTTCTGGGTGATGGATGTCTTCATGGTGTGTCACAGTTTCACCTCCGCATCTCAAAGTGCATGAGTCTTTGATGGTAATTGGTTTGCTTGGTGTTTTTTTGGCATGTTACTCCTTGCTTGTATGTTGGAAGGCTTGATAGGCTCATATGTTCACGAAAGGTGCATGTTCTTCTGTTCGTCCATTCGTGAGCACATCTTTCATGTTTTCTCGTCCATCCATCTGTGAACACATATTTGCATGATCATTCATTCACAAGCACCTCTCTTCACATGCATCGTTCATTCCTCTGTTGGTGCACTTGTCCTTCTGCATGTGCTCCCTTCATTCATCCCATTCATCATCTCGCCATGTTTGTTGGTGTACATGTATCTATAGTCACTCATGAGGAGATGACATCAAATCCAAAAACCTCCTAGTCTACCATGACACATGATCATTTTGGATGCAGGTGACTGGTAGAGGCAACAAGATTGCAAGGTGGGATGATGGCTCCAGGAATTGTTGATGAAAATTACGCAAGAGTCACTAGGTGATGAAGATATGCAATCTGAGACAATAGTAACTATCTGTGAGGTCTGGCTTAGCTGGAAGGCAAAACTACGCAAATTTTGGGAGGAACAGTCTGGGCTAGGGGAAGGAAAGGCATACAGAATCTACGCATTTTCTGGAATGAGCAGGCAGTGGTGGTTCGATAGAAAAAATTGCACAATTTTTTGGAGGAACAGGTCGGGCTACATGGAGGATTAGCAGGCAGAAATTACGCACTTTTTTGGAGGAGTAGGCCTGGAGCTTGGCACCTAAAACTATGCAATTCCTAGAGGGAACTAGCGATTGGTTGTTGGGTCACTGGCCGCCAAAACTACACAGTTCCTGGAGGGAAATTCCAGTCAGTTGTAGGGGCTTGGCAACAAAAGCTACGCAATTCTTGGAGGGAAATGGCAGTCTATTGTTGGGAGCTGCTAGCGAGGAAAACTTTGCTGAGGCTGGGAAGCTGGCCTACTGATCACCTCTGTGCAATTTCTAAGCTAAGCGGACTATTGGGTAGAAAAGGGCTTTCTCATGAAAACTGTGCAATTTTTTTGGTGAGAATTCGGTCAACTGTCGGTGTTATGAAGCCAGCTCACAAAAAGATAGAAAAGATAAATCAACGCCTTATAATTCAGCCTCTTCGAGGGGGCAACCTCCTTTACATTACATAAATGAACAATTCTTGGATGATACAAATGACAAGACCTCTTTTCCATATATAGGAGTCTAAGGGGTCATAATATAATCAGAGCCGACACAACAATAATAATGTAAGGGCACAATAATAACATTAGTGGGCTTCTATGGGGCACAATAATAACAATATGGGGACCACATGGGTACAACAATATAATAAGGGGCTTGTACTAATAACAATAAGGGGTTACACTAGTAGTATAGGGGCCTAACAGTCAGGAGGAATGACTGGAATATTATGCAATTTTTTGAGGGAGACAGGGACGGGCACTGGGTGTCTATCCAACTTGTCTACACAATTTTCTCAGTCAGAAGAGCTGGCAAGGTTAGCAGCCTCTGTGCAATTTTTGAGGGGATTCACTCCTGGGGTGGCTACTGGGTCAAACTCTCTAGATGACCAACATGAAGGTTACTTGAATTGCTTGTGGGCACCGCAACTCGAAATGACTTGCATAGTCCTTATGCATTGTTCGGGGTGACAGTCAATCGAGTCAATGGCGCGGTGATGGTCTAGCTGTCAGAGGACAGTCTGGTCATCAGCACATCAGCAAAAATGAAAAAGTGTGTGAACAAGTGAAAGATGAAAATGTGATCTTAGAAACACACACCAACATGACTTGACAACGTGATGCCTTAAACCATCCGGGAACACATGCTCAACATGACTGACCGACGGTGTGAGCAACAAGAGCGACACTTGTGATTGATCATTGATTGACCATGACTATGCTTGCGCAACAATGAATGTGACTCCATGTGTGAGTGCAACAGATGTTCTCATAGTGAACACAATAAGTACACATGAGGAGAAGACTTCGAGCATGACCAGAACATGGTCGCAAGCATGACTTTGACATCAACATGCAAACACTTGGGTGAAATGAAAAAGCAAGGTGGATGCGAAGACTCACATGTGCTCATGGAGTGAACCCAAGTGTGTGCAACCATCAAGGGAAAATCTCAAGGGAGGCTCCGAAATTGGTTGCAAGCCAAAATTTTGGAGGGTGGTTGTAGCCTCTACAACACTTGGAAACACACTCGTAGAACTCGAGCTTCCCTATTTTGGTTCATTGATAGCATAGGGCCTTGGTATTTTGAGGAGTATTGAATATTTGTGCTGGTTACTTTGACTTCCCCACTTACCCAATGGACATACATGGTTCACCTTCTACTAACTCAGTCAAACACAATAAAAACTTCAGCTTGATCAAAGTGTTTCGAGTCCGGAAAGGGTAGTTTAGCTCATGAGTTGAAGATTTTTATAGTATAAGTTTTCATCTATGGTGTTGCTCCGCTGTTGGTAGACCTAGATAGTACCCCGGCAGAGTCATGTAGGAACACACACATTTCTCCACTACCAGTGAGCCTAGTCAGTACCCTGGTGGAGTTGTATGCTTCACCTCTCTGCGCAGGAAGCCTTTCTCGTCTTTCACCTTTGTATTTTTTAAGAGGAATATGCATAGGCACTTATGTATTTTTGGGGCAGAAGAGGGATCCTGACTTATCAAGAGCACAAGAGGTTGTTCCTTCAAATAAGAATGTAAGACCTCTGACATAGGTTTTCTCATTAAGATTTTTCTCCTTCTTCGTTTCTACTAGTTGGATGAGCTTGAACAAATAGAGCAGAAGGTTACGTACAAGCGTGGGGCTTCCCATTGTGGACACAGATTCATGGTTGGAACAAAACTTCCCTTGCATATGACTCGTATTTTTCGTCAAGACTTCATCGACCAAAGGTTATAACTAAGCACAGAGAAGATGAATACAGGATTGGCCAAGTGCTACAATGTCACAAGTCTCTTTAAATTTCAGCCACATACTCTATTCAAAAGTCAGAATTTAGTAATTGGCATCACTTATTTCTAGAAACAAAAATAGTAATAAACCAAGCAAATAAAAGAAATGTAAACAAAAATAGTAAGCAAAACAAAAAAAAAGTAAAAACAAAGATAATAAGAAAAGCAAACAAAATGAAATAACAAGCAGCAAGCAGACTATGTACATGGTGCGAGCGTGGCTCGACCTACTGAAAATAATGCTTGAGATCTTGGCCATTGACAGGAAGGTTGTCAATCCTCCCATCAAGTGGTTGCAAATAGCATGTGTGTGTGCCAAGTTTCTCATGGACCAGTGTAAGTCCACCAGGCTCCATTATCGGAACCTGGTGGTATTCCAAAAGACCATTAAGTGAAGATGACACCACTGCTTCAAATATTGTGTGAAACAAAGGCTCGAGTGATGGCACGGGGTAGTTGTTTTTATTTCGAGGCAGTTCAAGTTCCTGAAATCAACGCATAGGCGGATTTCCCTTGATTTATTATGTGCGGGATTTAAATTAGAAACCCAAATATGATGATGAACTTTGCAAGTAATCCAATCATCAAAATTCTTAGTCAATTTTTCCCGCATGAGGAGTTCAAATGACATATGTGTTTTACCTAGATTTTGTTGCAATGTCTTGGCTTCTCCTTTACCTGGAACCCTGTGTTGGATTATTTGCATGTCATGTGAACTCAAGTCACCATCGCCCATGTGGGCACATCATGGTACTATTTGATTAAGCGTCCAAATACTTGTCGCTATTGTGGTGTATAGTTTGTACTGAGACTGGCCATCTTCAGATCGTGATTGGTTCCCATGTTGCTCTATTCATTCATAGTGGTGGGCTTGTGTGTTATGCTATTTCTTTGCCCTTAATAGAAGTTTTGCAAATCATAGAGTTGGTCAAGGGAGACCACACCCTCAAAGATGGGGTTGCTTTTCTTGCCATCAGTTGTAGTTTTAATGGGCTGCTCATGCTCACCTTCATCAGTTGTTATGTCTTTGAAAGAATCAATAATGTCTGCGAGGTGTAGTATCACTTTGAATGTGACCACGTTGAGGTTGGTGGTTCTTTGTAAGCTCAACATGAGTGCTTGATACTCAACAATGTTGTTTGTGCACTCGAAGTTCAAGCAGCTTGAAATCATGTATTTTTTTGTTATTTTGGGCAACTGAGATACACCCTATCCTTGAGCCATCATGTGTCTTTGATTCATAAAAATCCATGGCCCACATATTGTTTGTACACGGACCATTTGACGAGCTTGTACTGTTGTTTCTACTGCTACTAATAATAATATTACAATGTGCTATACATGTTTCATTTCTATCAGTTGGGTAAGGAAGGAGGCCCAATTGTGTGTCAGGTGGGGTTGGAGTTGGCCATGAAAGATAACACCCCAATGTTGTTCCCAGGAGGCAGTTACTAAACATGATTTCTGCGAAGGCCAATGTTTCATTCTCACCATTAAGGGGAGTGACATTGTGCTTCATATACCTCTTGGACACCACCCAGATTTGGTTGCATTTTCCCTTGTATGGAAGCCACATGTGTGACCAATCTATAGCAAAATATCCGTCCAGCTTACTGGACCAGACTCTACTAAGTAGTAGACCGTATGCTTCCGGGATGTCCATAACAACTATGTTTATGCATTGGTGGACTCGACCGTCATGAGATAGTCATATGATCACATCTTGTAGTTCACCAGTGGTTGGTACTGATGTTCGATCAAGTTGGATGATTCGAGTGGATGTCTCGCTCCATTGTGCATTGATCCTTTTTGCAATGGAGAGTGGTATGACGTTGGTTGCCATGCCAGAATCAACCAAGCAGTTGTAAACATTGCAGTTAAAAATTTCAAATGATAGCAGGAATGGAGGGAAACTTGAGTTCACCTCTTCCATCTAGAGTGTGTTAAGCACTGTGGAAAGAGATCTGGGAGGTGTGCTTGCTCCCTTGCTAGTAGAGGTTGTGTTGTCTGTTGTTTTCTGTCCCAATGTATGCAGCAGGATGTCTAGATGACTCTAGATCTTAGCTAACTCAAACAAACTAATGTTTGCCCGAGTTTTCTTCATGTCATCTATAATGTTGTATTCCAAAGGTGGTAGACTCACCGATGTGTCCAGGGTAGAATTAATGTTCGTGTTGTTCGGTGGAGTGTTTTGCAGCTTACTTCTCATGGATGTACTCTTGTCCATCGCTGGCTTCCCAGACTTGCTTTGTGTTTTCTACTTTAGGGTTTTCGGTTGGTCAGCCTTCCTCATTAGCAGTCTTATCTTTTCTCGCATTTCCCCAACTGTAGGGGGAGCCCCTTTACTCCTAAGATTGTAACTATCATTTTGATTTTTGGGCTGCTTCACAGTGTTTGTCTTTGACATCACTTATGAGGACTGATATGTGTTCACCACATGCCCAGAACTTGAGGCTTCATCGGGTGCAATACCTTCATCATTATCTCTGTCATCCAGTTGCTCTTGCATAGGTTTTTGAGAGAACTAGTTGATGCCTGATGAGTTGCTTCCTTTACTCTGTTTGGGTAGATTGTTGCTTGTATATGTGTCTATTTTCCATTGTTTAAGCTCAAACACTTATGTCATCAAGTTCTTGACGAGGTGATTGAGGGTCTCACCACCGCTTGGGACTTCCTGCTCGCATCTTTGGAGTCTTTTGTTGGTTCATCATGCTTGATAAGTCCAATCACATGTAAGTATTTCTCTATAGAAATATCCTATTCGCAATTTTCTAAAAGTGTTGGTTTTGCAGCTCGCTTGACGAACTGCGCAATGTTGGTCGGAAGTACGAATGTGTATTAATCAACAATGATGGAGTCATGAGGTTTGGCATTCGCTGAAAATTTGTTTAGTATGCGTGTAAACCTCTAGTTAAAGTCTTTTACCTTTTCTTTCCCCTCCATCTTCAGGCTTCCCAATTCTTTCACTAACATAGCTAAGGTCTTGTCATCAACAAAACTTTCAAGGAACATGTGTTTGAATGCACCCAAGTTCTGTATGGAGTTTGGTGGAAGGTTGTGATACCATGCAGCTACACGACTAGCCAAGGTACATGGCAACAATCTACAAGCTACGTCATCATGCCATACCTCAAGGGTCTGCAGCTCCAAGTAGAAGTTATCCAAATGGTCTTTTTCCTCCACCATATTGTTAAGGTCAAACTTGATGTTCATTCTCTCCACCTGCTTCTGCATCTTGTGTAAAATAGCCAGGAGAGCCAATGGTCCCTGAGTCATCCATTCTAGATGTGGGTTAGCCATATCGTCTTCTTCTTCATCCTTCTCCTCTCTATCAGAGTGTGATGGTTCCAGCTTTGAGTTTGTTGGTTCATCTCCACACCCGCCTCATCCACTGCTTTCCCCTCCACATCCTGTACTGGAGTCTGATCTCAAGATCACAAGAGTGTCTTGTTCACCTTGCTGGAAGACCGAAGGTTCCTCTCCATATTCAATATCTTGTACCAGACCTTCAAGTGTGACAAATACCACTTGTTCCACCGATGATACAACAACTCTTGTAGGAGTGGCTTTTGGCTTCTTTAATGCGTATGGAATATGTTGTATGCCTGGGGATCAGTCCAACTACTTTTGCGAACTGGCGAGTGATGGGACGAATGGAGCGAAGTTGATGATACAGAATCTCGTGTTCAATCCTAGGAGGTGAGGAGTAACCAATGGTAGAGTCATGTGTAGGTGAGAGGGAGTGCAAGTTACTGCCTTGACCATATGGTTTATGAATGAGTGTGAGGGGATATTTATCCATATACAACTAGTTTCCCTCCTTCTAGCGCTAGAAATGTTGATGGTGCTAGATCCACCAACATTCAGGGGATCACCCAAGTATGAATTCCCAACTAGACCTCACACCATTTGGTGTGGGAGTCTCATCCAGTACGATGGCCCGGTTTCCATTATCTTAAGGATTTGCCTCAACTCTTGCTTGTCAGCACATGAGAGTGGTCTTCTTTGTCTTCGACAAGTGAGGTTCACGTGCCTAGTGAGTGTAAGTGTCATTTGTGGCAATGATTCTTTCACTATCAAGGGAGATGGTGAGAGGTGAGTTCCAAGTTGATTGGGAGTAGTCCCAACACTACTAGAAACACATAACACAACAAGACGTACATTTCTTCCAGCGGAGTAGTCCACACGGATGCGGCAGTCACAACACAGAAGGGAAGATACATGTAAAACACTCAGTGGATTATTCCACATGAGTGCAATGGTTGTTTACAACAAGTTTTATGTGAAAGGTATGTCTAATGTCTAGGAGAGTAGTCTACATGGGTGAGATAGCATTAACAAGATATAGAACACATTTCCATTGATAGGTTATGTATTACAACAAGTGAAATAGCTCAAATGTAGAACACAGGTTAAAGCAACATACATCACAAGTGTTAAAGATTAGACTTACAATAGTTACAATACATGTGTGAAAACGTGTTGGCCCGTTAGCAGGCTTCTAAATTAAGTGAAAGTTCCAA